>CABHPQ010150772.1:1325-19882 GCA_902168405.1 Peromyscus aztecus | reverse complement strand
TTTTCTTCATTCATATGACAATTTTCTTTGCTGGATAAAAGCTTTTTAAGTTCATGAGATCCCATTTGTTGATTATTAGCCTTGTTTCCTATCAGAGTTCTATATGTCTACATCTTGAACTATGATCCCTATTTTTTCCATGGCAGTTTCAGAGTTTTGGGTTTTATGTTAAGGTCCTTGATCCTAATGGAGTTGAGTTTTGTATAGGATGAGAGACAAGGATTAAGTTTAATTCTTCTAAATGTAGATGCTTAGTTTTACTAGACTCATTTGTTGAAGATGCTATATTTCCCCTAAAGTGTGTTTGACAGCTATGTCAAAATCAAATGTTGCATAGTCTTTTATCTGGGTTCTCTATACTATTCCATTGATCTGTAAGTCTGTTTTCATGACAAAAAAATACTATTTTTATTTCTATGACTATTTAGTATAACTTGGAATAAGATATGGTGATACTTCCAGCAGTGTTTTTGTTTGTTTGTTTTGTTTTGTTTTTGTTCAGAATTGCTTTGTCTATCTGGGATCTCTTGTGCATCCATATGAATTTCAAGAGTGCTTTTTTTTCTACTTTTGTGAAGAATGCCACTAGAATTTTGATTGTGATCACATTGAATCTATAGAATTTCTTGGTAAGATAGTCATTTTTCACAATAATGGTTTTTCCAATCCATGAACATGGGATGTCTTCCCAGCCTTCTAATATCTTCAATTTCTTTCTTCATTGTTTTAAATTTTTCATTGTAGAGGCCTCGTTAGCCTTATTCTAACATATTTTATGGTTTGAAGCTATGAATGTGCTTGTTTTCCCAAATTTCTTCAACTTTTTCTTAAATTTTTAAACATTTATTCTTTGTGTCTTCCACATCATCCATCTCCATCTCATTCATTTCCCCATCCCTTCATATCCACCCTCTGCTCTTGCAACTTCCCTCCCAAAATAAAATAAAATTTAAGAGAAAAAAGAAAAAAGAGAGAAGGAAAAAAATCAATCTCATCATGGAAGCTGTAGTGTGACACAGTGAGTCACACAGTAAACCCTCTTATCCGTATATCTTTACTTGCAGGTGTTCATTGCAGAGAGTCATTGGTCTGGTTCCAGGTCTCTGGTTTTTGCCACACTATGGACGCTGGGCTCTCATTGAGACTCCTCTTGGTTATCCTACTGTTGCCCTGTGTTGTGGAAATCCTGTGGCTTTGGGTCTATTCTGCAGTGTTTTGATGGAATGTTCTGTAGATGTTTGTTAAGTCCATTTAACCTGTGATGTTGTTTAATTTACACATTTCTCTATTTATTTTTGTTGAGAAGACCTGTCGGTTGGTGGAAGTGTGATATTGAAGTCATATACTACAATTGTGCAAGCATTAATCTGTGGCTTTATATCTAACAGTGTTCATTTTATGAAACTGAATTTATCTATGTTTGTGATGTATATATTTAGAATCATAATGCCCTTTTGAGGGATTGTTCCCTAATCTGTATGAAGTAATTATCTTTATGTTTTCTCATTAGTTTTGAAGTCTGTTTTGCGAAATATTGGGACAGCATCATTTATTTACTTATAGGTCCATTTGCTTGGAACATCTTTTCCCACTTTCACTCGAAGGTTGACCTGGGTTTTGGGATCTGTTTCTCAGCAGCAGAAAATAGATAATGCTTTTTACTCCTTTTATCCAGTCTTCTACCCTGTATCTTTTGATTGAAAAATTGAGACCATTAATATTCTGAGTTATTACTTAAAGTTGTGTATTTATTTCTGCCATTTTTGCTGATTTTTGAGGTGTTATTTCCCCCTCTTGAACTCTTGTTTTATTATTATTCTAGCATGATTTGCTCTTTCTTGTGGCTTTGTGGATATATTTATTTTTCTCTTCATTCTGAAGAATTCCTTCAAATATTTTCTGTAGAGTTGGCTTAATGGTCATAAATTCCTGTAGCCTACTTTTATATTAGAAAAAATTCTATTTTTCCTCCAATTGTGACAGATAGCTTTGCTGGATATAAAAGTGTGGGCTGGCAGCTGTTTTTCAGAACTTGAAACACATCTGCTCAGGCCCTCCTGGCTCTTAAAGCTTTAGCTTGATGTTATTCTGATGGACCTGCCTTTTTGTATGACTTGGTGTTTTTCTCTTGCTGCTGTCAATATCCTTTCCTTGTTCTATGTATTTCATATTTTAATCATAATATGACAATGAGCTGTTCTTTTCTGGTCTTGTCTATTTGGTGTTCTAAATTTTCCTATTGTCTGGGCTGGTATCTCTCTCTCTCTCTCTCTCTCTCTCTCTCTCTTAAACTCTGGGAAAATTTCCCTAATGGTTCTTTAAAAAAAATGTTTTCTTCGCCTTTAAAATTAGGTTATTCTCCTTCTTCTTTGCCTATTTTCCACAGGTTTTATCTTTCTGGAGTGCCTGTGTATATTGGAGCTCACATAATACCTTACTGTTTTATCTTTGTCCTTGTTATATTGGTCTGGTTCCTTCACTTTATTTTCAAGCTCAGATATTCAGCCATTTCTTTGATTTATTCTATTGCTGATACTTTCTGTAGAGCTTTTGATGGACTTATGTATCTTTTATTTCCAGAACTTCAGATTGGCTTTTATTTGTATCTCTTTGTTGGCGTTGTCATTCATATCTTGTATTGCCTTCCTTATTTGATTTAGCTGTTTGTGTTTTCCATCAGGAACTCATTTTCTTTAATTTCTTTGAGCATGTTTCTAATCATGCTGGTTCTCTGTCTTGGAATTTCTTCAAATTTATTCTCACTAGGTGTTGTTACTGTAGGATTAATATTTTTTGGAGAGTTTAGGGTGTGTGTGTGTGTGTGTGTGTGTGTGTGTGTGTGTGTGTGTGTATGCATGCACCTCTAGGAGCCCACACAGATGACCATTGATTGCTAAGAAGGTGACCAATGACAGTCAAGGAGAATGCAATCAAAGTATTCCCCCTGTAATTACTCTGGACCTACATTTTATTTACACACACACACACACACACACACACACACACACACACACACTTGTGCATGCATGTGCTTGCACAGAGAAAGGGGGCAGAGGGAGGGAGGGACAGAGAGGGAGAGAGGGAGAGAGAGAGAGAGGGAGAGAGAAAGAGAGGGAGAGAGAGAGAACAAATATTGAGCAGTTTTTGTATAGAATTTCCTTAAATAAATCCAAATCACCCAGAGTCCAGGACTGAACATGCAGAACAGTGGTAGTGGAGACATGTGTGCAGGGCAAAATTATGCATTCTTTGTGGACTTCCTTTGAACGTGCTCTTTCTTTTTCCTGAAGTCACCCTGTCTCCTTCCTTCCTGTGTGCTCTCTGACTTAAAATACTCCTTTTCAAATACACCTCTAAATTCTCGTTTCTCCATACCATCTCTTCACTCCAAAATATGAAGTTCCGCAATCCCCTTTGTTACCACAGACAATTCCCCACTGGCGTCTCTTCAGCGTGAAGCTCCTCTGGAGTGAAATGGCGTGGCTAAGGTCTGAGGTGAGATGTCAGATCATCATCCTGAGTAGGCTTCTTATTATCTTCAAATCACAGTTTCAGGGGCTGGGGGATACAGCTCAGTGACTCGGCATTTGCTTACAGTGCGCAGGCTCTGGATTTGATCTCCGGTGCTGCTGGCGGGGGTGGGGAGCAAGTGAGCAACCCAACACAAATGAAAACCAACCTGCCAAATGACAGCACTGCCCCACGGTTTCACAAGGCAGGGTCAGTCTTGCACTGGAATGCCTTGGCTCTCTGCTCTAGTGTCTTATTTCTCCAGCTAGAGTTATTTTGGCCACATGATTTAAAAGACTCCTTACCTCTTTCCCCATATCCCAGACATAGTCCATTATCACCAGGTTCCCATCCATCCCTGTGAGCTCACCTCTTTACTTCACTTTGGACCTGGCTCCCTAAACCCTGTTGGAGGCGCTCCAGCCCCATTCCTCTTCCGGTTGGAGCTGTACCAACTCACCATAGAGATGCTACCTGGAAGCTTTTCCAGTGGAAGTTGTACAGCCACCTTTCACCGTGTACTTCCCCAGCAGGGCCTTCTGTGACCAACAGACTAGTTTAAGTATGCCTGGAATTCACTCTCACTTTCGTGTGTGAGTGTGGCTCACTTAGAATTATGTTGGATCTTTCAGTGTCTTTATAATTACTATTTTGGTCAAAATTTGTGTTCCTCACTAAACTGGTATACAAGTGGCCAAAATTTACCAAGGTCTGCTATAACCCAGAGAATCTATTTAAAACATTTTTTTCTTAGTAACCCCTAGAGGTAGATACTGTTATTGTCCTTCCCATTTTACAGATGTGGAAATAGTGACATTTAGTGATTAATGCCTTTATTCAAGGTCATATGGCTTACACAGAACAGAGTTGATAATTAAATCCATGTTCTTCGTCTCTACACTATCTGCCACGGGGGCTGTGGCTCTATTTGCTACCATAGCATCCTCCACACCAAACTTCTGGCATAAAACACGGATCAGTAAATACATATTGACTCATGGAAGTTGACTAATTTATTTTAACTAGGATGTCTTTGCTCCTTGTTGCAGAAATAAAGGAAAAGGTACACAGTATACACCATAATGTTGGTGGCAAGAACTTTGTCTTCCAAACACTTGATAAGGCCATGGGCAAGTGCCAGAAGTACCAGGAGAGCTGGCAGCAGGAATTTGTGTTTGCCGTTTAGTAGCTGTGGCCTGTTCCATCCACTTTCTGCCTGGCATCAGTGGAAAACAATCCTGCAGCTCTTCCAGTGAAACCCAGCCCAAGAATCATGGGAAGGGATAGCGGGGGTGGTTGCCCAGTGGACATTCTCCATTTCAGATGTGGTTAAGGGCAGAGTTCCCTCTCGGTTTGTCCTAAACGTTCACCCCATGATGAGTAAGGGAGTGACTCATTAGCCTTCTATTTTCACTAGTAAATCAATTCCAACTCAACCCAGTTTCCATTGCCATGGAGGGCAAACCACAGCCATGTTGAGTTTGTTAATACTTGCAGCTAGAGTTGGGCAGTTTGGAGAGGACAAAGGTAGTCCTTTGGGGAAATACACACTTGATTTATACTGTGATGCAGAGGTTAAGAACAAGGGGTTCTTATCAAACCGAATTTTATTGCATCAACTATACATGTTATGGGGCAGTTGCTGTGGATACAGAGCTGAATAAGATAAAGTTACTTCTCTGGGTGTGTTATATCTACCATGCTGTCAGGCCCAACTGTGCCAAGTCAATTCAGCAAACTGTGTCAAAATTCAGAAGAATCTTAAAAACATACTGTTGGAGTTCCTTGTAGAAGGATCTGGAGACGGACAAGAGGAGGTGGTAGGGTTTTGCAGGTAAGGTGGCAGAATCAACAGAGGTTGGAAAGACATGATTGTGAGGCACTAGAAGCTGTCAGCACATTGGGTCTACCTGTGGGAATACCTGGGAGGAAGAGGCATAGAGCCTTCCCATGAGAGGGGAGACCACACTTCAGTCACGTCTGTCATTTTTTTTTTTTTTCCAAGACAGGGTTTCTCCATGTAGTCTTGGTGCCTGTCCTGGATCTCGCTCTGTAGACCAGACTGGCCTCGAACTCACAGAGATCCACCTGGCTCTGCCTCCCAAGTGCTGGGATTAAAGGCATGTGCCATCGCTGCCCGGCACGTCTATCGTTTTCAACAGCTTCGAGTTTAATTCCACTGTCAGAAAAGAGGGCTGAAGCAGTGATGGGCACCTCATTCCACATGACTCCTCTTTCAAAGGGCCTGACCAACAGTCCTGCTTCCTGAGGGTTTGGTTCGTAAGTACTTCGTCTACACTGTCCTTTAAATATCCCTTTACCAGTCTTTCAGTCGATGTTTAAGTTGGTAACAAATTAACCAGGACCAAATTCATATTCCTTCAGGGTTAGTCAATGCTGAAAAGAGGTACAGAGCTAAAGATGATAGGTAGGCATTATATGCCACGTTTGCACTATGTTTTTACAATAAATAATACACTAAGCCTTTAAGAGGTTAAGTAGCTTGAAGGTCATACAAGTAAGGAGCTTGGTTTGAGTCTTGAAAATTCCCTGGTTCTCAGTTTCCTAATCTGTTATATGAGGGTACTATGGATATATCACAGAAGAGCTGAAGATGAATTAAGACAGTTGTGTTGGGGCTTGAGAGATGCCTCAGCAGTTAAGCACACTAGTTGGTCTTACAGAAGACTTAGGTTTAGTTCTCAACGTGTATGTGATGGTTCACAACTATCTTAGCTCCAGTTCCAAGGGATCCAATATCCTCTTTTGGCTCTACAGACACCAGGTATACATTAAGAATTACATATACACATTCAAGTAAAACATGCATTATCATAAAATAAAGAAAAACAAATCTTTTAAAAGTTTGCCTTTGGATGAAGTCCCACACAGTGACTCATATCTAGTTACTGCTGTTATTTTGTTTTGTGTTGGTGTTGGGGATTGAACCCAGTGATTTGGGCATGCTCTGCCATTGTACTAGTTTCCTGTCCTACTGTTACTTTTTTTTTCTTTCCACAGAGTTAATGCTAAACAGAGCCTGGTCTGGGCTTGGGGGGATCTAAGGTCCTCCAGGGTCATCTTCATTCTGCATCTCCACACTCACTCTGTGTGAGATGATAGTGCATGCTTTGGTTCGGCCTCTCAGTATAAAAACTGCAGGCAGAAATAGGCTGATGGAGTGGCATTAGAGTGGTGTTGGGCAAGTGATTACAGAGTAGATGACCAGGCTGAGTCTGTGGCAACCCTCCATTCCTTAACATTCACTGAGAGCTCTTCTAGGCCCAAGTCCAATTCCAGTGAAACCCGGCATCTGGGGGCATTTGGATTTCAGTTCCTGCATTTGATTCTACAGCAGTGGCCAAATCCAAAAGGGCTTTGGGCTTGGCTGACTTGGGTGTTTCACATCCCAGTTCCAATACTGTGTACTTTCTGATCGTGGCCTTAGTGATATTTTAGTGTTCTTCACTTTCAGGTTCCTCCATTGTAAGTGCAAAAAGTGGATGCCCAGATGTGAGGTTTGTATAAAATGATATGAAGATGAAATTGTGTATAGTTCTTAGCATCCTGTTATTCCAATAATGAAAAGCTCTGAGTGCATGGTAGTGTTTACTATAAGGAAACTCTGCATCTTTTGAAAGAAGCTTGTTGTTGTCTCTTTGATAACAAACAGTTCATGTCCTAAGTGGACTTTGATAAGTTCTTTGTCAGATGATGGAGCTCCAGTCCTGCTCTTTCTGGGACACTGTATAGGGATGTTTAAGGAGCCAGAAGGAGCCCAGGGGAGATTTGCTGCCAGGATGAATTTCATTCTAAACAAACACACAGTGTGGAAAATCTGGAATTACCAAAGGCCAATAATTTATTTCTTTGTTGTGGGCTTGGAAAGAGTGATACACATACATACATACACACAGACATACATAGGCATGTACATGTGTATGCTTGTGTGTGTGTAGGAATTCCCTCCAAAGATACAGAAACAAAAAAATGCAGAAGAAACACATATTTTAAGTCATCTTTTCCCCCACTTTTTATCTCTAGCACAGCCCTTTCTTCATTCCCTAGTCCCTGTTAGCTTTTTGTCACCTCTTTGAAATTTCCATTTTCCTATAAATCCCACTATTTCTCAGTCCTTTCATCTTTTCCTTTTTTTATTTTCTGGTTGTAGTTTTTTGAGGCCAGACATCTAGTTTGGTTAGGTAATCAAATAGTTGTTATTTCATCTGTAGGTAGAGAAGGAAGTAAAAACAAAACAAAAAGAATAAAAAAACAATAAATAAATAAATAATAACAGAAGACTTGAAAAAGAATGAACAAAACCCAACCTACTGCCACCAACCACAACCATCAAATCTAAATCCTGCATCCAAGCTTGAAAGGACTGTTTATGCTGCCCGGTTTTGATTGGCAGTGGGGGTAAAACTCTTCTTCCTTTGTTCACAATGTCAGTGAAACCAATCCCTCATTTATTTACCCCCACTCAATGCTTGTAGATGAAGGTCCTCTCCAATTATTAGTTTTTTTTTTTTGGTCTGGGAGGGGCTGTCATGTTCTGTAGGTTTATGATCAAATCACATTAGACTACAGTTTTGTTCCTCATTTAAAACTATTATGGGCATCATATTAAAGAAGATGCATGTAAACCCTTTTCAACGATAATATGACCCTTTGCTGAAACCCTACCAAGAAAGTATTTTACCCCACAAGAAATGGTACTTACTTTAGCAGTCCACAGAAGCATTTGAGCCCGGAAAAAAATACAGATATCAACTTCCATTTATTTTGAGACATTCTAATTTTTTCGTGAATGATTAAAGGTTATCTTCTCCAAAACATTTAAAACATCTTCAATTAGCTGATTTTAAAAACAAGAGTTTTAATGAATACTAAATAATTTTAAAGAATTTTTAGTGTTTCCTGTTCTTATTGCTAAACCTTTTCATAGATTTTGTTTCTATTCATATTGCTTTTTAAGCTAGTCTCCTAGAATTTAACGGTGCAGGCTCTATTTGTGTATCTGTTGCATATTTTTTCCAGTCTGCATAGCAGAGCAGAAATCCAGGGGAATGAGTGTGTACCTTAATGTAGACCACTTTTCCAGCACATGTAAGACCCTGGATTTGATTTTTTGCAATGCAAATGAAATAAAATAAAAATTTAATGCAGTGTCATCCATCCTGATAAATACCCACAAAGCCTGGTATGTTTCAGGTGCTGGGCAATAACTAGAGAAGAAAAAGCTGAGCATAGACTGTGAGGAAGGCATGAGCTACATAAGTTAGTTTGCTTGAAACTTAATAATACCATTGGTTGAAAATTTGTATTTAACATTTGTGATAGAAAACTTCCAGGACTGTAAAATGTCTATGCAACTCATCTCTTCAGTCTATAACTCTTGTTTTATTTTAGTAATTATCATATGAGATAAAACCCCACTATTGTTCTTTGGAGGAAGGGATACTGCAATTTATCAAGACTGAAAGTGTTATAGGAATAGGTCCCAGCTAGCTTATGGTAGGGGCAAGAGTCACACACAACTGCTTATAAATTCTATGTTTTCTTTCTTATACCAGACTGCACCCATCTGTGAAAACACACACACACACACACACACACACACACACATCAAATCAATTATGGTCTAATTTTTATGTTTTAATATGGAACAAATAACATTTGTTTTTCCTTGCCAAGCCTACTGTAGGTTCCCATAATGCATGAGAACTTAGAATCTCCCAGAATAAAGGAGTTGTGCAAATACAAGGTATTATTGTTGTCACTGTTCGCCAAGACAAATGCAAAGTGGTGAACAGAATGTCCTTTGTTTCATTGGAACTCTTTAACTGAACTAATTGCTTATTTTCATTTCCTTTAGCTATGGAATGATTAATACAACACAGTGTGATATATTCAGATCGTAACACAAATCTCACTGAGATCAAACAGCCTCACTTCACTGAAGAGGATGGATGATGGTGTGTGGATCGGACTGGAGTCCATCTGGTTTCCACAGTGGCGCACCATACTTGATTTTAGGAATCAGGAAATACTAGTTGAGCTAGTTTTGACTAAATTTCTTTTCCAAGAAGAAGAAGGGAAAAAGAGAAAATCATTTTTTTCTATAGTAGAGAATAAATTATGAAATAGATAAGTAATTAACGGTGTTTTACCATTCAACACTCATCACAGAAAGGTGATGGAATAGTTGCCTGCATAATAGAAGCTAAGAATTGTCATGAAAGTGGTTAATCTCTCTTTTATCTAATGACCTTGTAGTTGCTGAAGAAGGCTGTGAACATGTGTATTCAATTTGTCGTCTTGATTCCACAGTGGAGATGGGACTACCACTTAAAAACTGTGTGATCTGGAACAACAAACTCTCAAGAAGCTCAGTTTCCTTATCAGTGCTATAGAAGAAACACAACTCATGAAGCATGCTGTTGAATGTAGGGTCTATCTTGAATAATCTAACAGTAAGTTTACTGGTGCTGGTACTTTGGCAAGGCTTTCAACCATCCATTTGAATGGGCCAAGAAAGCATTTCTCAACCACTGGCCTTTGGATTCCTTTAGTAAGGCTTGGTCTCAGCCACAGAGCTGGCTCACTTCTTAGGAATTTGGCTATGGCTCAGTCCCACACATAATCCTTTCATTTCATCCCAAGTCTCCAGAATGGTCCACATTGAGCAAGAGGTGAGGAACCCTCTGAGGAAGAAGGCATGTTGCACTGTCAGTGTCCTTTGGTATTTGAAGAGGCATCACTGGTCCTCAGCATCACAGCATCTTGGGCCTCTTGTTCTAATGTGACCTTGGTGGAGTGTTTGCAAAACTGTCACTTACTATGGTAATCAGCATGTGTACAAAGGAGAGCAAGGCTGGTAAGACTAGAGTCAGGGTCCTGATGAATCTCACCTTTGTGCAGCTGACTGACTTCTTTTGTATAATTTGAGGTATGGCTGACATACAATAAAGAAATAAGTACATATTTAACTTATGAGTTTGAAGATAAGTATCCATCCATGAAACTGCTCCATGCATAATGTCATACACATAGCTATCACCACTGACAGTATTCTTTTTGGGAAATAATATCACTTAAGATAAGACAAATCTCTTGGCAAAATTTCAAGTATACTGCACAGTCTAGTTAACTGCATGCACACTAGGCTTTGGTTGCTGTGCCCCATCCACTTGGGCAACCACCTTCTCATCTCCCCTCTTCACAGCTACAGGAAACCACAATCCTGCTTTCTGTTTCTACAAATCTGATTCCTGTAAGTTCCTGCTAGAGATGGGATCATGTAGCAGTTGTTCTGTGGCCAACTTAACCCCAACCACCATGTCATCCATGTTGTAGTGAATGGCAGGACCTCTTTTTCTTGAATTCATTGAGAATTTTATTATGAAAAGATGTTATGTTTTTGCACCTGTTGAGCAACAGGATCATTATTCATCCTTCATTCTGCAGGCACGAGTATATCACTTCCCTCAATTTGCAAATGCTGAAATGTCTTTTCTTCTGAAAGTAAATCCCACTTGATCATGGTATATGACTCTTTTTTTTGGCAAAATGCTATTCAATTCAGTGTGCTAGTATTTTATCAAACATTTCTGTACTGTGCTCACCAAGAATATTGGACTAACATTTCTTTATTTGTAGTGTCTTGGCTCAGCTTTTGTATTGGAGTGACAAACAGATCTCTAAAATCAATGCAGAAGTATTTTATAGTTTTCTATGACTTGGGAGAGTTTTAAAAAGTCAAGAATTAATTCCTTAAGTGTTTGGAACATTAGCATTCATGGAAAAGACATTTAGTTCTAGGCCAATGATTCTCAACCTTACTAATGTTGCGACCCTTACAATTTCTTATGTTGTGACCCCAATGATAAAGTTACTTTTGTTGCTACTTCATAACTGTAATTTTGTTACTGTTACAAATTGCAATGTAAATATCTGTTATTTCCAATGGTCATAGGTCTTTTGACACCCAAAGGGTTTGTGACCCACAGGTTGAGAACTGTTGTTCTAGCCTTTACTGACTTGTGAGCTTTTTAAATAAGCCTTATTTTCTTGATTGTTATAGGGCTGTTCAGGCTTTCTAAACTTGTCAAGGCAGTCTTAGTGGGTTGTGTGTGTCTAGACTTCTTTCTGATTCCCCTGGATTGTCTGCTATGCTAACATGTAATTATTCATGGCAATTTCTTATAATATTTTTATCATAAGGTATCAGTTGTAATTCTCCTCTTGCATTTCTGATTTTATTTGGTCCTCATCTCTGCGTCCCTATCTTTTTTTCCTCTCTCCTTTCCTCCCTTCCTCCTTCAATTTTTTTGTTTGTCTGTATTCTGTATCATTTCACTGATCAATTAAAATAAATTATAAAATTGATATTAATAATATCATCAAATTATCAGGTCAGAAAGTCCATTAAAAGAAAGATAGAAAAAGAGCCCAGTGGAAGGTGATTGATAATATACTGAGCCAGCATAGTAAGGGGCAAAGATTAGATACAGAGTTCTGCTTGAGGTCCTGAGAATACTGAGGATCCACAGATCCAAACATTTATAATCCATTCCCAGAAACAGTTATTGTCTGTCAAAACTGTAGTGAAATAAAGGCATTGATAACTCCGTGGTCTAGCATACAGAAATGAGAATGGGTTTTGTTGAGGGTATTTGCTATAATAGACTCCCTCCTTTTTATATAGACTTGGCCAACACAGTCTTAGCCAGCTTCTGGATCACATAAAGCAGTTTGTTTCTTTTCACATTATTATATTCATAAAATAAATTTATTATTGCTCATTATTATTTATTACCATTATTAATTTATTATTACTAATTATTATTACTCAGTAACTGTTATCATATAATAGTTCTCTATAGACTAAAAAGCTAGGGATAAAATGGGTATAGACACTTGATGTCCATATGTTTATAACATCCAGTGACATTTGCAGGCAAGCCTGAGAAGGACAGTCTTGAACTTGTGTTAAACATAGGTAGAGGCCAAGGAGACTAAACATGGTATTGATTGTATCTTCAGTGCACCTTTGCATTTGAGCATGTTCTGATTTAGACGGGGAACTAGAAATCCTTTCGATCTTGGTCCTCTTGCCCCCAAAACTCTTTTACAGGGTTCTCCCTCAATCCTCCCATTTCCTTTGACACCAAACTGGGAACACCCTGAGATTGGAGGTCAACTTGTGGGGCCATTTTGTTCTGTCTTTCTGCTCTGTAGGTCTCTGGAGTTGAACTCAAGTCATTAGGCTTGGCAACCAGTGCTTATCTCCTGCTAAGCCATCCCTCTGGTCCAAATCTAGAGTTTTTTTTGACAAGTCAATCTTGAGCTAACTGATACCTTGTAATACAGACACTTCCTTTGAATAAAACTGTGAGGCATTATTATAAATTAAGGTGTCTTGACTTGTTGGAGTCTTCAGAAAATACACTGTGAAAGAGAACAAGTATCTTGGAAGGAACAGAAAATTTCACATGTCATAGTCTAGAAATAGGTCACAATTTAGGGCTCACAGCATTTAAATACCTTCCTAGGCTGTATCAGGACCAACTTGGACAAAGTCTGAACAAAGAGTGAGAAACGCTGAATTGAAAACCCAGACACTGTTTGGGGTGGTTAGTGTTTTTCCTTTTTGTCAACTTGACACAAGCTAGAGCCATCTAGGAAGAAGGAATGTCAAGTTTTTTTTTTTAAAAGCTACCATTAGGTTGTCTGTAGGCAAGTTGGTGGGACATTTTTTTGATTGACAATTAATAATTAGTAATTAATAAATAATGTAGAGTGGCCTAGGCCATTGTGGGTGGGTCACCCCTGGATGGGTGATCCTGGGTTGTATAAAAAAGCAGACTGAGACAGTATGGGGTGCAAGTCAGTAAGCAGCACTCCTCAATGGTCTCTGCTTCAGTTACTGCCTCCATGTTCTTGCCTTGAGTTTCTTTCCTGACTTCCTTCCATGATGGACTGTAAGATGTAAGGCAAAAGGACCCTTTCCTCTCAAGTTGCTTTTGGTCATAGAGTTAATCACAGCAATAGGAAACAAATTAGGGTTCTCTTTACTCACCTATTCTGTAGTCTTTGGTAAGTTTTCTCTCTCTGATTATGAGAATTGTCACCTATAACACAAGGGACTTAGATTATTTCAGTGATATATAGATTATTTCAAATATGTTTTCTTTGTATTATACATTCCTTTACATAAGTAAATCCTGTTGGGACCATAAAGAAATGAAAAATGAATATTAAAGCATATTTGCTCTATTTGAAGTCTGGGTGGCTCTGTGGTTCAAAGCTTTACCTGCATATATTGCCTCCTCTCACCTGTGGTTGTTGGTTTAATGTTACTAGAATAAATGACATCTGAGAGTTTTCTCCACTCTTAATGTCTGACTCTATGAAAAGGCAGTAGCTTAGTAGATGTTAACATACATACAAAACTCACACTGAGCTGTCTTTTGTAATTTTTTTTTGGAAAAACAAACACCAAAGCTAATAATTCCTTAATGTATATCAGCCTACAGAAGGGTGATTCTTTAGGTAATGCTGCAAATAGTAGACTTCAAAGAGGTCAGGAGGTGTGTTAATGAATAGAAATCCATTTCCTTTCTTCCATACATGTTTAAACATAAATGCTCCTAAGAGAAATTTATAGAGCATAAGTGGTTTTGAGATTCCTCAAAGTTCTTACAGCATATACATGTTCCACAATGAAGAATTTCCACACAAGTCTACTGACCCCTGCACATATGTATGACATCAACAAATGCTTTAATATACCAGGTATTGCATACTCAGTAGCCTTGAGAATGTTGGGGTTATTCTAGCAGAACTGTGAGTTTGACATCTTCTTGGTGGATTGCTAATCTGAAGTTCATAGTTAACTCTCCAAAATCTCTGATGAATGAGTAG
The DNA here is from genome assembly GCA_902168405.1 of Peromyscus aztecus. Classification (NCBI taxonomy): domain Eukaryota; kingdom Metazoa; phylum Chordata; class Mammalia; order Rodentia; family Cricetidae; genus Peromyscus; species Peromyscus aztecus. The sequence continues at coordinate 5,443 of CABHPQ010150772.1, read as the reverse complement.
AAGAATGTAATAAAAAAAACAGCCATGCCACTGAAAAGAGCCTGGTGATTACTTCAGCTAAGACCTTAATGAGAAAGCACATCCATGGATACAGAAGTTTGTGAATGTGGCTGGTTATCATACTTACCCACCTGTGATTTTATAAACATAAGCCTATAGTGTAGTTAGACACTTCTCTCCTGTTTGTCAGTTCCCAAATAACCACTCAGAGGCTTAATATTACTTATAAATGCTCAGTTCATAGCTCAGGCTTGTTACTAGCTAACTCTTACACTTAAATTAACCCACATGACTCATGGCTTGTTATCTCACTTTCTATATGCCCTGCTTCCTCAGCAGCTGGCTGGTGTCTCCTCTGACTTCACCCTTCCTTCTCCCAGAATCCTCTGTGTCTGGCTGTCCTGCCTATACTTCCTGCCTGGCTACCAGTCTGTCAGTTTTTTTTATTAACCAATGAGAGCAATACATATTCACATTTTACAGAAGGATTATTCCACAGCACTATAGAGCTGTTTTGTGAGCTGAGATCATAATTCCATAAAATGAGAGTGGAGTCCTTAGGGGTTAGGTTATGACTACAGAGAAAATAGTATCTGAAAATTAGACCTTTGAGCTTGAGCCTAAAGATAAATTGATAATCAGAACATTTTAAAAAATGTAAGTATGTAATTTATAAAATATAATTATGCTTCTGCCTCCTTGGTGGTGATAAAAAAAATTCTCTAGTTTGTTACTGACTCATCCATTGTCTACTTGATTGGAAGTTTTAGTTTCATACAGGCAAAACCAGAAAAAAGATCTACGGACAGAATCCTGGTTCTTTTCTTTCAAAACATGTCTTATGCTCACAGAGTTGAATCATCTTCTCATCTTGGGTTTGTGATTTCAAGCTCCTCAGAACGTAATTGCAACCTGAATTAGGAATGGTTATTATTAAGCTCTTGTGTGGTATAGTAAAGCTTACAAAGCATTTTTTTCTTGTGTATCCAGTGAAGATTTGATTTCTGAAATGTTCCTTGATTAAAAGTGTATCGGTTATTTTTCCTGTTGCTCTGACTAATCACCCGACAAAAGCAAAGGAAGCCTTCATTCTGGCTCAGCATTCAAGAAGAGAAACAGTTTGTCATAGCTGGGGAGGCAACATGTCTGGTCACATTGTGTCCACAGTCAGGAAGTGAGGAAGAGATGAATGCTATTGTTCACATTTTCTCGTCCCCCCCCACCCCTTTTTTATTCAGTCCAGGACCAAAGGCTATGAAATGGTACCATCTACATTCATGGTAGGTCTTCCTTTCTCTGTTAAACTTGGGACATGCCTTCAGCAGACACACCTGGAGATGTGTGAGTCTAAAGCCAGCGAAATCCACAGTGAATATTATCATCACAAAAAGGTCTCACGACAAGTGAATCTTGCTTAAATGACACAGGAGAATCAGTGCTGGATTCTTTTGAGCTCTTTCTAAGTGTATGAGCAATATATCTCAAGGCATATGTATCACCTAAGTCTGTTTCACTTGACTGTAATCTTCAGTTTCTTCTGATTTATATCAAAGTTACCTATTTGACTAAATGAAGAAATAAGCAAAAGTGCTCAACTATAAAGTGGAAAATAAGCTTAATGGAATGCTTTGATGGAAAAAGATTTTAAAATGAATGAATTGCACACTTTCATAAAGAGACTATAGTAAATGCAGTAGCTTTCCTCACATGTCCCCAGCTTATAGTTATTGAAATTGTACTATGCTATAATACAGCAAGGTCTTCAAAACTATGAGTGGGACTGTGTCCTCAGACTCCTTAGTTCTTAGAATTCTCATTTGTGTTTCCGTTGATGACTTCTGTCATCTCTGAGTTTAGCACCTGCCGCCTCTCTCCCACTTTCCTCTGATCTCTATCAACTTTATGCTGTTGTGTGGTAGAGAGGATGGGGGCGATTTATAAAACTGATTTATAAGATAGGTATTATGTTTCTAGAAATGTGAATAAGGTTTTTAGAACATCCTAAGGAGCATAACTTCAGTCAAGCATGCACTAAATTAGTGATGTTTGGGAATGTATTTATTTGTTCTGTTCCTTTATACCTGTTTATTTCTGGACTTCAAAAGTGTAGTACTTCCACTCTTGATGAATGGATGACATTTTTCTTTGGTTTGTTTTAGAATATTGATATAAACTTGACTGTGAAAGACCATTGGTTTGTTTTGTTCACTATCCATGTCTACAGAATGCCCAACATTTCAAAATAGTTTGTTCTACTCATCTAATGACAATATATGGTTACAAGTGACCTGGGTAAGAACAAAAGACTTAATAAATTCTTTGATTACACATACAAACCTGGCAATATAAATAAATGCCATAATATGTAGTCATTGCAACAATACCAGATGGAAAACTAATATATCATTAAGTGACTGAATGGAGTATCTGTCTTTCAGTTGTGCTTCTACTGCACACTGTATCTTATAAAGCTGAGCTGCCTCATCTCAGATATCAGACTTTTATACTGTATCAAGTTTCTACAATGAGAAGTCATGTAAAATCTTTGAAACTACATTTTATCTAGAAATGACTCTCCTTTCAAGTGCTCCTTGTAAGATTCCTAAGTTATCTGAAAAGCAATTATTTTCATGCTCAAGGATCTCTCTATAAAATATATAGATTCATTCTAGTCTACTAGGTTGATTGTCAGACTGGAAATAAAAATTCCCCAGAAATCTCAGATTAAAATCCCTTGAGGTAGGGCTGGAAAGATGGCTCAGTGGCTCAGAGTACTTGTTCCTCTCCTCTTACAGAGGACACGAGTTTGGCACCCAGCAGCCACATGGCCTACAAGCATCCATTACTTTAGTTCCAAGAGATCTAGCACCTTCTTTTGGACTCTGATGGTACCAAGAATGAATGTGGCATACATATACACATACAGGCAAAACATTTACATCCATAAAATAAGGAAATTTTAAGATAAAAAATCTTTTGAAGCAACATAATAACCAAGAATTGAACCCTAAAAATTGCCTGAAAGCCCAGGCTAGGCTAGAACTAGACAAGCTTGCATTGACCACAAATAATTCTTCTTCTCTGTACCGAATTTCCCCCTCCACCAAAACAAACAAGCAAACAGATAAACCAAAAAGGGATTGAAACCGAGCTTGGTAGCACATGCTTGGGAAGCTGAAACAGGGGGATCATAAGTATCAGACATTCCAGGGATATATACGGAGTTGTTTCAAGGCTGACCTGGTGAACTTGGTGTGACTCCTTTCAGAATAAAAAATAAAAAGAGGTCCTCGATGTAGCTTAGTGGTAGAGTGCTTGCCTGGAATGTATGAGACCCTAGTTCAGTTTCTACCATCTCAAAGCAAAGAAAAATAAAGTCAAACTTCAAGGACTTTGAATAAGATGCGCTGAGTCTGCTCTAGCCCTGGCCCTGGACCACTTTCAGCATAGTAGGTTATATGAAATCCCAAGCTTCCCTAGGGAATTGAGAGGTTATGTACTAGCCACAGGAAGAAGCAATATGACCATCCTTTCTTGGCTGTTCTCAGACATCAAGCTAGTTCTACATCTTCAATGTTGTTCTCAACAGCAGGGAATGAAGTGAAAGCAGCATTCTGAAATCTCTTAGCACATTCTTTACTATATTCTAAATCTTATTTTTGTACCCACATAGAAGTGTAGCTACCACCCCTCACCAGAGAAGCCTTTCTTTACAGCAGATGGAGACTATCATAGACAACTATAACTGGACACAGTGCAGAGGTCAACAGATCATGAGGAGCCCAGCCCCAAAAGATACATCTACATTACAGTTCTTGTATTTTTGTCTCAGGGAACACTGCAGATGAGGGCATGGAGAGATTCTAAGAGCCAGAATGGCAGAAGTCAGCTAGGAAACAGTCTCTCCTAGAAATGACTGCATAAATAAGATCAGAGCAATGGAAATATCAATGGATATGTTTATATGGAAGGAAGAAAATTTCACAGGATTCTATCCCTAGACAAAGAACTTGATGCAACTGATGACTGCTGTAAGAAGGAGAATTAAAAGGGAATTAGTTCCTTCCTGGGATGAGTCCTCTTATTGGTTGTTCAATGCAGAATGGTCAGCCATGAAA
>CABHPQ010150771.1:0-16024 GCA_902168405.1 Peromyscus aztecus | reverse complement strand
ACACACACACACACACACACACACACACACACACACACACACACAAAGATTGCAAAATGACACATGAATGAACATAATGGCTCTCCTTCCACAAAGCCAGCTCCCCCTGCCACTGCCAAAAGTGATCCTTGCCTCTTTCAAAGCCCCAGAGCACTGTGGGAGTCCTTGGATAAGCCCTAGCCTCTTCTACCAGGACTACCCAGGCTACTTCCATCTACTGTGACACCCCAGAGGTATGCAGATGCCTTGAACATGAAACATGGGCTGAGCAGGCTGGACGGGAGGAGCCTGGAGACTGTGAATGAATCCTACCTGTCTCCAGTGCCTGCAGAGAGGCAGGAAGATCCAGGCCTCGCATAAAGGAGACTGCCCTGTAGTCTATGCTCCTGGGATTTGCCCAGGTGAACCCTATTTGAAAACTTTCCCCATATAAAATACAAAAATAAACAACAGTTATAAAAAAAAAAACCCAGCTACTGGCATCATCCAAGGGGTTTCTATCTGCAAGGGAACAGGGGATGTAAGAGGACAGTTCTCGAGGCTTCAGGACCAGGACATTTGCTTCATGGTCGTCCACTGTATTTGTATATCAGTTTTGTAGGTTTTCCTCACAGATAATATTTTATAAATGTCATTTCATGAAAATTATATTAAAATAAAGTATCTTTTGGCCGAGCACAATGTTATACACCTTTAATCCTACACATGGGAGGCTGAGGCAAGAGGATTTCCACAACTTCTAGGGCAGCCTGGGCTGCACAACCAGACCTGTTCCTTTTTTAAAAGATGAGATAAGTATAGTCTTCACTCCCACATCAAAGAAATTTGTCTTTGCTGATGGAGACCGCTACAGAAAACCACAACCAATCAAAACGCAGAGTTGTGAAGCCCCAATGGATACATCTACAAAACACTCTGACACCTAAGGCCCAGGGAACATTGCAGAAGTGGGCATGGACAGAGTGCAAGAGCCACAGGATCAGGGACCTTGTTGTGAGATTGTGTCTTCTAGTCACATCAGAAGCTACACCTATGAAGTCACCAATATGGCTGCCCAAACATGAGCAGAGCAAGGACATCAATGGACATGCCAAACTGAACAGGGAAAAGCCCGTGAGGCCTCAACCCTACACAAAGAGGGACAGGCAGATGAGTAAAGCTAGAGAGAGAGAGGTGGACCTCCCTAGGAAAGAACACATCAATTGGTGGTCCAGTGCCAGACGGACAGCCCTAAAAACACACATACAAATAATATTCTATGGACTCAACAGGCTATATTTAGGAATGAATATATATATATATATATATATATATATATATACACACACATGCAATAACAATTAATGAAAAAAGAGGTTATAAAATTGAAGGAGAGCAAGAAGGGGTACATGGGAGGGTTTGGAGGGGAAAAGTTAAGGGAAAAATATTGTAATTAAACTACAATCTCAAAAATTAAAAAGAAAAGGTAAAAAAGAGGGGACGGGAGAGATGGCTCAGGAGTTAAGAGCCCTGCTGTTCTTCCAGAGGACCAGGGTTCGATTCCCAGTATCCACATGGCAGCTCACAATTGTCTGTACCTCCAATTCCAGGGGACCTAACACTCCCTTCTGGCCTTGCATTGCACATGTGCGGTACACAGAGATTCATGCAGGCAAAACACTGAAACACGTAAAATAAAAATTAATAAACCTTAATTTTAAAAAAAAGGGCCTGTGACATGACTCAGCAAGTAAAGGTGCCTGCTGCCAATCCTGGTGACCTGAGCCCACTCCCTAGGAGCCACATGGTATAAGGAAGGAGCTAACGGACAGATTGTCCTCTGACCTTCACTCTTGAGCTCTGGCATGAGCCCCCACCTCACCCCACAAACGAATAAATAAGTGTAAATTTTTTTAGTGGCCGGGTATGATGCTGCTGCCTATCTGTACGTCTAGCACTTGGGAGGTGGGGACAGGAGGACCAGGAGTTCCAGGGCATCCTTGGCTATATATTTACACAGCAAGCTTGCAGCCAGTCTGCGCCAGAAGGCATACTAGGGATGTGGTGTAGTTGGTAGTGTTCACCAGCACGCACAAAGCCCTGGGTTTGATCCCCAACACCACAGAAAATTGGAAGTGAAGATACTGCATCTTAGCACTTGGGAGGTAGTGGAGACAGGAAGACCAGGAGTTCAAGGTTATTCAGGACTACCCAGCCCAGGCCTTGCTGGAGCCCCACCCTACTGCTGGAGTGCAGATGCCCTCCCGGAATGGCCTGCCACCCTATGTGAGTATGCAGCTGCTGCCGTCAGAGCCTGCTCCATGACCCGGGTACCCACGCCCTGTGCAGCTCCTGTTATCCTCCGTTTGTGCCCACATCAATAGGCTTGTCCAGGAACCTGGACTTTTCTCAGGAGCCAAAGAAAGACGACTCACTGAACCTGCTCTCTGACTGACTTTCCTTTGACTGGCCCAGGCTTGCCCACTTCATCTAGATACACATCTGTGGTGGAAGTAAGCTAGGTGACTAAGACAGCCGGCATGCTGGGCAAGAGAAAGAGAAAAATACAGAAATAGCCAAGCATCTCTACCTTCACCCTTTAGGATTCAGGGAGAACCCACACAAAGATCAAGTTCTAAGAGGAAAGCAATCTGAGGATTGCTCTTGTGGGCCAGGTGATTGTCTTTCTATTCTGGCCCTTAGCTTCTCCTGGCCTTTGTAACAAAACCCAGACCCTGTAACCTATGAGGCCCCCCATGGCTGGCCTTGTAGGCCTCTACCTCATCTGGACCACACACTTGCTCACTGAGCTCCAACATGGCTGCTTGCTTTGCTGTTCCTCACACAGGAAGTGTTTATCAAGTCTGCCTCAGAGTGCCTTTGTGCTCGTCCTGTCAGTCAACTCAGGCCCCTATAGGTCTTGGCAGGAAACTACCTCTTCAAGGAGACCCTCCCCCGGCTGGGTTTAAGTGGCACGCAGCCCTGTTTCCCTCACTCGGCTTCACTTCCTTCTTGGGGCTTATCACTATCTTGTGATCTCATTTCTTTAGTTTTCTTATGCTCTGTCTCCTCCTGTTAAGAAGGCCGTCCAAGGACTTCCTGCCAGGGTACAACCTCAGTGCCAAAACACATCACACACACACAGCCATGTTTATTGATGCTCTTTTCATGTGGCAATATCATGGAATCAGCCTAGATGGCCACTGGCCAATGAATGGATATGAAAATGTGGCATGTCTATCCAACAGAATATTCTTCAGTCGTAAAGGGAAAAATGTAAAACGTAATGATGAGATAACTCGGGTTCAAAGGGTTCCATATCACCTGCTCCCTCTTGAACGCAGGACCTTGCCTCTAGTTGTTATATGTGTATCCAAGTGTGAATAAATGTGGGTGAAGGGCAGGACACTAGTGATGAGCCTTTGAGAATTGAGGGAGAGGGTAAGAAAGACAACAGAACAAAATAGAAGGGGAGATACAACAGGGAGAGAGGGGTGGAGGGCCAGCGAGACGGCACAGTAGTAGAGGTGCTTGACAACCTGAGTTCTATCCCCAGGACCCAGATGCTGGATGGAGAGAACAAACTCCACCTGTTGGCATTGGACCTCCACATGGGAACTGTGGAACACTAAGTACTAACGCACTGACTCATTCAGTAAAGATTTGAGCACTTTTTTTTTGAGACAAGGTCATAAGTAGCCCAGGCCGGACTCAACATCATTATGTAGGCAAAGATGACCTTGAACTCCCGATATTCCTGCCTCAGCCTCCTGAGTGCTGGGATTGCAGATCCAGTTGGAAATCTTAATAAAGAGATTTGCTGACCATGGGAACTAGAAAGCAAAGAGAGAAGGGAAAAAGGTAAGATTAGAATTCAGTTTGTGAAACATAAAAATGAGAGGTTTAAACAACCACCAAAGAAAACCTCACCCAGCACTCTAGGCAGAGACAGGCAGATCTCTGGAAGTTCAAGCCCAGCCTGGTCTACAAAATGAGTTCCAGGACAGCCGGAGCTATGTAGAGAGATCCTGTCTCAAAATAACAAAATACTAATAACACTAATAATAATAATAATGAGGGAGGGATGGAGAGATGGCTCAGTGGTTAAGAGCACTTGTTGCTTTTAAAAAGGACCCCGGTTCAATTCCCAGGACCCACATGATAGCTCACAACCATCCTTAATTCCAGTTCCAGGGGATTAAAAGCCTTCTTCTGTCTTCTACAGACACCAGGCATGCATGTGGTGTACATATATACATGAAGGTAAAACATGCAAACATAGCTAGGCAGTAGTGGTACACACTTTTAATCCCAGCACTGGGGAGGCAGAGGCAGGAGGATCTCTGTGAGTTCGAGGCCAGCCTGGTCTACAGAGTGAGTTCCAGGACAGCCAAGGCAACACAGAAAAACCTTGTCTCAAAACAACAACAAACAAAAACAAAACATTCATATACATAAAATAATTAAGTAAAAATAATAATAATAAAATAAGCTAGTCATGGTGGCACCCATATTTAACCCTAACACTCAGGAGGCAGAGGGAGGTGGGTTTCTTCAAGTTCATGGCTAGCACAGTCTACATAGAAAGTTCCAGGCCATCCAGACTGTAATAGAATAATGATAATAATAATGAGAGAGACAGAGACAGAGAAACAGAGAGACAGAGAGACAGACAGACAGACACACACACACACACACACACACACAGACACACACACAGACTGCAAGACTGCAGATTGCCCCCCGATTTAAGAGGGGCTCAGAAGAACAAGGTGCAAAGAGCAGCTGAGAAAGAACTACTTGGTCCTTCATGGGCTGCAGGCTCAGACACTACCACAATGCATGCTGACTGAGGTCGTCTGCACCTCAGGGGTTATGCTAGGCCGCTCCTACCTGAGAATGAGACAAATATAGGAACTGAAGCTCAAAGATGAGGTGTGATGTGGGTGAGCTCACATACCCTATTAAGTGGTAGAAGTGATCATGGGGCCCCAAGATGTTAAGCAGCTGAGGGTGGTGACTCATGCCTGTAATCCCAACACCCCAGAGCCTGAGGCAGGAGGCTTGCCATCAGTTGGAGGCCAGCTGGGATGTCATAGTGAGTTCCAGAGCATCCTGGACTACTGTGTAAAACCTTGTCTGAAACAAAACAACAACATAAAAACCCACTAAGCATCAGCGCACAAGGGGCGGGATTTGTGGCGGGAGGAAGTGGCTGCTTGGGCTGAGTTAGTGGCTTCCTGCCCAGGAGACACACCCAGTGTCTGTGCTGGGCAGTTACAGTTGTTGCTAAGTACCCAAGAGGCCTCCAGCTTTCAAACAGAGCAGCCAAGGGCTGAGGAGAAGGAAGTGACCACTGATGAAGCCCTCCCCCATCTGTCTTTTTCTACTTCTTCTTCTTCTTGTTGTTTTATTTCTACCCCTGTCCCCATCACAGGAAGCGACAGTCTCTTTCACTCCTTGTTCTTACCCCTGCACAACATTTGATGGTCACCTCTAAACTGAAGTTATTTGTGGTCACCTAAGATCAGGGAGCAACCAGGAGCGTCCCACCTTGAGCCGGCACTGGGCTAGTCCTGAGAACGAAGAGCGTCGCTCCTCCTGGAGCCAGGAACATAAACCAGGAGGATGCGCTGTGGAGACCAACTTAGAACAGGATGTGTTATAGAACACTGGGCACACAATACATGTTTGCTGAAGGGACAGGGACTGAGACTCAAGTCTAAGATGTCACAGGAGCCCATAGGAGGTCTTCAGATGCTGTTTCAGGGCAGAAGTCACAAGAGAGGTCACTAGTACCAGAGTTATAAAGAATGAAGGGCTGGGGAGGGGCTAATGAAATGGTTCAGCAGATGACTGCTCTTAAAAAAAGGGGGGGGGGGGGTTAGATTCCCAGCACCCACATGGCAGCTCACAATTGTCTGTAACCTGTCACTCCAATTCTAGGGAATCAAACCCCTGCTTCTGGTATGCAAGGGTATCATACACACTGTGGTACACATATGTACAGGTAGGCAAGACACACATACACTTCAAATAAATGTAAGTAACAATAAATAAAAGGAGCCGGGTGTAGCTCGGTGGCACAATGCTAGCCTAGCATGCAAGAAACCCAGGATTCAATCACCAGAAAGGGAGGGAGGGAGCCAGGCATGGCAGTACCTGTAGTCCCAGCACTTGGAGGCTGAGACAGGATCATAAGTTCTAAGTCAGCCTGCATTATAGAGTGAGAACCAGTCAAAAGAAAAAAAGAGGCAGTGGTGGAGGATGCCTTTAATCCCAGCACTCAGGAGGCAGAGGCAGGCAGATCAAAGCCAGCACAGGCTACAGATCGAGTTCCAGGACAGCCAGAGCTACACAGAGAAAGCCTGTCTTGAGAAAAAAAAGAAAAAAGAAAAAAGAAAAGAAAAGAAAAAGAAGAGAAAGAGGAGAGAAAAGAAAAAGAAAGCTGGAGATGCTGGTGACATCTGTAATCATAGGACAAGGCAGGAGAATAAGGAGTTCAAGGTCACCCTTGGCTACATGGCAAGTTCAAGCCCACCCTAGGTTATATGAGACCCTGTCTCAAAAACAACAACAACAAAAAGATGAGGCCAGCAAAGTATCTCAGTGGGCAAAGGTACTTGCCACACAAACCTGTATCCCAAGTTCAATCCCTGTGAAAGGAAAAAAACCAACTCCACGAAGTTGCCCTCTGATCTTGGTACATGTGCCCCCCATACATATCATGCATATGCCTGTGTACATACACATAGTAATCATAAATAAAAATGGAAATTAAAAAAGTAGGCTGGGAATATGGCTCAGTGGGTAAAGTCCTTTTGAGTAAGCATGAAGACCTGAGTTTGGATCCCTGGCACCCAGCTAAAGACAGAGGGCACAGTCATGGGTAGCTGTGATCCCATCATCTTATGGCAAGATGGGAGCAGGAAGCAGGGAATTCTCTGGAAGTTCTTGTGCCAACCACCCTGTCATATGCAGCAGAAACCAACAAGAGATTCTGCCTCAAATAAAATGGAAGGCAAGGATTTACACAAAAGTTGTCCGCTCTAACCTACAGAAGCCATAGCGCGCGTGTACACACACACACACACACACACACACACACACACACACACACACACACACAAGATAAAGAAATCTTAGCATGGTAGCACAAGCTGTAGTCCCAGCTACACAGGAGGGGCAGGAAGATCACTTGAGTTTAGGAACTGGAGGCTAGTATGAGCATCATAGTGAAATTCCAGCTATTAAAAAAGAAGAAGAAAGAATAAACAGATGAACTGGAGTAGGCTGGCAAAGCCTGGGGGAGGCAAAGGGAGGCGGAATGTCCGCTACATGCATGGCCTTGGGTGGGAAGAGAATGTGAACTGAAATACTCGAGCCATTGTCAACGCCTTGTACTGAGCTGCCTGTGGAAAGAGACTCATGTGACACTTCTGGGAAGGCCACCTGCACTCACATTCCCTGGCCCCAGCACAGTGGACTTCAAGGCCCCTGCAAGCCCTAGAGCTGGACTCCTCCCCAGCAGTCAGAGTCTGGCATCCACTTGTGCCCAGCAGATTGCTTTCCAAGGCACCAGCCAGTTGTGAGGATTCTAAGGACATGTGGCCCTGCAGTCATTAAGTAGGAACAGTTTTCAACAAGAGGAGACATCTTAGAAACAAAATGTACAAGCATTTCTTCAGGGCTGTTCTTCCCCATCACTTGCAAGGCTACACATTTTTAGGGTTCTTTATAGAATTGGGTATTGACTCAAGAAATGGCCTGAGGGTGGGAGTGAATGGAGTTCAATTGGTAAAGTGCTCATCTAACACCCACAAGGTCCAGTGTCCCATCCCCAGCACCACATAAACTGGTCATGGTGGCACATGTCCACAGTCCTAGCACTTAGTGGGTGGAAGACAGGGGATTGAAGTTCAATGCCATCCTCAGGCTAATAGTGAGTTTGACTCTAGCCTGAGCTACATGAGACCCTGTCTCAAAAATGATATAGCTGGGTAGTGATGGCTCACACCTTTAATTCCAGCACTTGGGAGGCAGAGGCAGATGGATCTTTATGAGTTCAAGGCCAACCTGGTCTACATAGTGAGGACAGTCAGAGCTACACAAAGAAACCCTGTTTTAAAAGACCAAACCAAACCAAACAAACAAAAAAGAAATGACATTAAAAAAAAAGAAATGACATAAAAGATACAGGTAGGAATTGTGGGTAGCATTGACCATATACATGGAGTCAGCCCAAGGGCCATCTGATGAAGGGGGCAGAGATGATGTAGGGAACCCCTGACTCCCCAGAGGGCTAGAGCCACACAAAATGGACAGGAATTTCAGCCTCTTCGTTCCACTGGGGGGGGGGCAGTGTTTGAAGAGTCACTTGTAAACCTGCTTCTCTACAAAGAGCTGCTAATACAAGTTCTCAGAGTTAGCACTGGTTTCCATAATGAGCCTAAGCCCTGCCTCTGTCCTTCCCCTCCAACCCAGCTAAGCAGAGACTTGACTCTGACCCTGTGACCTTATTTGTTCCAGTGCTGAGGATTGAACCCATCACTCTGTGCACCTGAAACAAACACTCTACCACTAAGCTACATCTCCATGCCCCTTTTTCTTTTATGAGACAGGACCTGCCTTACAAAGTTCCCCAAGTTCTTGGACTTGCAACCCTCCTGCCTCATCCTCCTGAGTAGCTGGGGCTATAGGCACAAGCCACCAATTCTTATTGGAAAGCCATATAAATGGTCTGGTGGTTTGAATGAGAATGGTCCCCATAGGCTCATACGTTTGAATGCTTGGTCCCCAGTTAGTGGAACTGTTTGGGAAGGATTAGGAGACATGGCCTTGTTGAGTAAGTGTGGCATTGTTGGAGGAGGTACATCACTCACTGGGGGCTTGACTTTGAGGTTTCAAAAGCCTATGCCAAGCCTAGACTCTCCTCCCTCTGCCTGCTGTCTGCAGATCAAGATGTAGCTCTCAGCTTCTCTAGTACCATGCCTGCCTGCCTGCCTGCCTGCTGCCTTTCTGCTACCATGTTACCTGCCATGATAATCATTGATAAACTCTCTAAAACTGCAAGCAAGCTCCTAATTAACAAATGCTTCCTTTTGTAAGAGTTGCCTCGGTCCTAGTGACTCTTCACAGCAATTAAGACAAGGGAGGACTATGCAAGTGTTTAAAAAAGAATAAAACAACTTTTTTAGGTTTGGCATGGTGATGAGCACCTTTAATTCCAGCACTCAGGAGGCAGAGGCAGGTAGATCTCTGTGAGTTCAAGGATAGTCTGGTCTACAATGCAAGCTCTAGGCTAGCCAGAACTACATAGTGTCTCAAAAAAACAACTAGAAGGCCAGGCGATGGCGGCTCATACCTTTAATCCCAGCACTTGGTAGACAGAAGCAGGTGGATCTCTATGAGTTTGAGGCCAGCTTGGTCTACAGAGTGAATTCCAGGACAGCCAGAGCTACACAGAGAAACTCTGTAACAGGAAAAAACAACAACAACTAGAAATTTTCTTTAGACAAGGTCTCTCTGTGTACGCAAGCTAGCCTAGAGCTGGACATACAGCCCAGGCTAATTTCTGAACTCACAATCTTCCTGCCTGAGCCTCCCAAATTCTGGGATTATATGTATGTGTGTGCCACCATGCAGGAAATCAAATTTATTTTCTCTTTATATAAAGTTAACGCTACTTTGGTGTGGTGGCACACACTCTTAATCCCAGTACTCCAAAGGCAGAGGAGTTCAAAGCTAGCCTGGTCTACAAAATGAGACCCTGTCTCAAACAACAATAAAGCAAAGCTCCAGAACTGGGCATTCAAGGTTTTCCATGGCTATGTATTGAGTTCAAGGCCAGTCTATGCTATATGATACTCTGTCTTCCAAAAACAAAAACCCCTCAAAAAAAGAAAGAAGTCAACTTTGGGCTGGGGATATGGCTCAGCAGCAGAACACTTACTTTCCTAGCACGCAGGAGGCCCTAGCTTCAGTCCCTAGTAACAAGCACAATCAGAGGGGGAGTCACACCTAAAGAGAACACACAGCCCAGTACACACTGCTCTCCCTATAGCTTTCTTAATGTAACCTTAATCTAGGGTCAGAAATCTGAGATCCCTCCTCCATGATCCCCTCCAGTGTCCATTTTGAACTTGCCTTCTACTAAGCCACAGGTTCTCAACCAGGGGCAAATTTTTTTTCTTTTCGTGTATGTATTATGTGGTGTGCATGCATGCATGTGTGTATGCTCTTGCACGTGTGTGGGTGCATATAAAGACTCGAGAGGGCTGATGTCAGGAATCATCCTCCACTGCTCTTCCACCTTATTAATCCAGGCAGGTCTCTCACTCAGACCCAGAGCTCACTGATAAGGCTGGTCTCCATTGCCAGCTTTCTCTGGGGATCCTGTCTCTGCTCTCTGAGACTGGAATTACAGGTAGGCCCACACGCCCACCTGGCATTTACGTGGGTTCTGGGGATCCAAACTCCAGTCCTTATGCTTACATGACAAGGACTTAACAGCTGAGTCACCTCCCCAGCCCCATCCAGGGGTAATTTTGCCACCCAAGAGACAGTTGACAATGCTTGGAGATATGAGGCTCTTATATGTGGGAGGATGTTATTAGTACGTCATGAGTAGAGGTGAAGGCTACTGAGCATGCTCACAGGCAGGGGACAAGCCCCCACACCAAACAAACCTTGTCCAAAATGTCAACAGTGCTGAGGCTGGAAATCTACACTAGGTTTCCAAGGCCTGTTGTAATCATAACACTTGGGAGGCAGAGACAGAAAGCCTGTGCTGTAGAGTAAGACCCTGTCCACAGTGTTCTTCCCTCCCCCAAATTTTTATAAATGAAAGAAAAGAAACCTCAGTGGCCTAGCCATAAACTCTGAAGGCTAGGGCTACAGCTCAGTTGGGATAGTGCTTGCTCGGCAAGCAGGAAGTCCTGATTTCAGTTCCCAGCACTATATAAATGGAGTGTGGTGAGACACACCTGTAATCCCGGCACTCAAGAGGTAGAGACATGGGATCAGAAATTCAAGGTCATCCTTGCCTATATACCAAGTCCCGCGTTAGCCTGGGCTATAAAGTGAGAGCCTGTCTCAAACATTCAAAAGGTTAACTTGGAGCTAGTACAAGGTACTGTTCCCAGACACAAGGCCTTTGCACTCCCATGCCTTTGCCCAAGAAGTGCCTGCTCTCCACTAACGGTCGATTGAGATATCACTTCCCAACTTGGTTATGCCCTCTCTTCTGTTTTTAAGATTTAAGAACAGGAAACACGTTGGGGGTGATGGCCCACACCTAATATCCTAGCACTTGGGAGGTAGAGACAAGAGATTAACAGTATAAGGTCATCCTTGGCTACATGGTGATATCAAGGCCAGCCTGGGCTACATGAAAGGTATCTCAAAATTTAAGACAAAGAAAAGGAGGAGGAGGAAGAGGAAATTTCCACACAGTATCTGAAGGTTTCCTCTCCCTTCAAAAACTACTTATTTCCTTAAAACCGTTGGTTTGCTGTGGTTAGTGTTGTCAACTTGACAGAATCTGGAATTCTGGGAGGCAAGCCTCTCAGGACCCTCTTCGCACACCCACAAGGGATCATCTCGATCGAGGCTAGCTTCTGAGATGTCTGCAGGGGACTATCTTGATGAGGTTAATTAACATGGGAAGACTCACTTAACTGCGGACAGTCATTGCCTGTGCAGGGCTCCTGGACCGTAGAAGCCGGAGAAAGCGAGCAAGCCAGCAGCTGTACCCGTCCTCCTGGGTTCCTGGTGGCAGCTGTGCTGTGACCAGCTACTTCTAGTCCCTGCTGCCTTGACTTCCCCACCATGATGGACTGTACTTTGAACAGTGAGCTAAAACAAATCCTTCCTCCCTTGTTGCTTTTTACATTTTTTTTTATTAAGTTTATTTACTTACTCATGCCTGTGCACACTTGTACCATGGTGCTCAAGCCTCTCCTTCCAACACGTGAGTCCACACCATCAGGCACTGATGAGCTATCTCGAAGGCCTGTTAAATTGCTTAAGTCAGAGACTTTGATCATAACCACAGGGACAGAAACCAAGACACTGGGTGTCCACATTCTAATGCCTAGAGCGGTCCTGGAGGCATGGGAGTCCTAAAGACATCAGCAGGATGAGTGCTCCCCCACTCCCAAGCAGAAAGCCAGTCTCAAGTGGTGCCAAGCTTGCAGCAGATCTTCAGGCCCAAAAGTCACTCAGGCCTCTGGGGCAGGAGGTTTTCTCTATGGGTTGTGCTGGGAAAGCGGCCACTGTCCACTTTGCCTGCCACAGCCACAGCCATCACTGTGTCCGCTGTTGGCCAGAGAGCAGGTCTCCACAGGCAGGAAGGCAAGGCTGACCTGCATTGTGGGCAGGGCGGGGCAGGGCAGGGCAGCTGGCTTCAGAGCAAGATCCTCCGCAGGAAGACAAGCAGAACAAAGGGGTTGGTAAGGCCACAAGAGCAAATGTGACATGGCTCTGCCTAGGCTGGCTTACCTCTGGTGACCCTGCTTTCTCAATCCAGGCAACTTAACTGCTCCTAGTTTTAAAAACAAAGGCCAGAACTGTTCCGGTTGGCCAGCTAGAGCTCAGCCAGCACCACAACCAGGGCTCCTATTTCCCGAGCACTCACCCTCTTTCCTCAAAGGCAGATTCTGAAGAACTAAATTGATCTGTTGCCACATGACATTTTTTGTTTTGTTTTGCTCGAGACAGGGTTTTGCTGTGTGGCCCTGGTTGACCTTAAAATCGCATGTCCCCGCTGCCTCCTGTCTCTGCCTCTATAGAGTTGGAATTACAAGTATGAGGCACCAGTACCCAGTAGGATATTACAAAGGGCCAAACTTGACTTGGGAGGCAGAGATGAGAGGATTCCTGCAAGTTTGAGGCTAGCCTAGATTACATTACGTGTTCGAGGCCAGGTACACACAGGTGGGAACAGGCACTCAAAAGGAGCTGCTGTGATGGGATTGCAAAAGTTTCATTCATGTCAAAAAAGTGAAAATCATGAAGTCTAAGTTAAATGGAATCATCTAGAAAAAATAAAAACCAGCCTCCTGGGACAGCCCCAAGCAGCAGGCTCACCGTCCTACCAGGAGGGCGAAGAGACTCCCTGCACTCAGTCCCAAGAAACAAAGTTTCCTCTGCCAAACAGAGGTACAGTCACAGCTTGGTGGATTTTATCTCAACCTTCAAAGCCAAGCTCTAAGAAGACGGGCTCAGATTTCTCACGGCTGCAGGAGGATCTTGCGTCAAAGGAAGCCTTTGGTGGACCTTTCTGGAGCAGAGGCAGAGCAAGCTAAAACAAGCATTTGTCAGAGACTCTGACTCCAGCCGACATTTGGCCACCTGAGCACTGAGTTCTGGGACAGAGCAGCCTGGAAACCGCCTCTTCGCCAGCCTTTCTACCATCTGCTCCTCCCACAGCTCTCAGGTCTCAACCACTGTCCAGCAAATTACCGGAGATGGCTAAGGGCAGTCCCAGGCCCAGCTGCAAAAGCCACAGTGGAACTTCCTGAGGACGGGGGAAGGGAGGACTTTGTTGTTATGGTCTCAAGGTCCCCAGCAGTCTTCAAGGCTCAGGTGGAACCTGGACCTAGAAAGGCAGTCAGTATTAGGATGACTTCTGCTCTTCAGCCACCTTGTCATTTGGCCATGACCTTATTTGACCATCTAGACTGCTCTTACTTCTTCAGCTCCCATCCTAGAACTGGGGTAGGGCCAGGTCGGGGGTGCATTTCAGGTTCCTAAGCACAGAGTAAAGTCGAGGTCATTAAGAGCAGACCCCAAAGACTGCTAAGTCACACTGATCTCTTGGATCTGTACCCCAAACCTAATGAGGTTTATTCAAAAAGCTGCTACAAAGTCTATTTTTGTCTTTCTGCTTGCTGGATCAATAGAGGCAGTTGAGAAAAATGTGTTAATAATGGCTTAGCCAAATGAGAGCCAGTGAGTCTTCAAATGGAAAGAATGAAGGATGCTGACCTTTTTTGTTTGTTTGTAGCTGGGATCTCATAGAGCTCAGGCTGGCCTTGAACTCCTGAACCTCCTGCTCTAGCTCCCAATGCCAGGATTTCAAGTTGGGCTTTTGTTGTTTGCTTGTTTGTTTGTTTGTTTCTCTGTGTAGCCCCAGCTGTCCTGGAACTTGCTCTGTAGACCAGGCTAGTATGAAAGGCATGTGTCACTATCACCACCACCCAGGATTTCAAGCTCTGCCACCATGCCTTTTGCTTAAGGATCCTGGCCTTGCTAGCAAACTTGGATCCATTTCTCTCTTCCACTATGTTAAGAGTAAATTAAGGGGTGGGGGGGAAGCACATGGACAGAAATATTAAAATCAAAACCAGAGTGAGGGTACTCACCTTTAATCCCAGCACTCAGGAGGCAGAGGCAGGTGAATCTCTGTGAGTGCAAGGCCAGCCTGGTCTACAGAGTGAGATCCAGGACCAGGACAGGCACCAAAACTACACAGAGAAAACCTGTCTCAAAAAAAGTATAGCCTTAGAACTGGAGTTACAGATGGTTGTTAGCAAGCATGTGGGTTCTAGGAATTTAACCTGGAAAGGCCATCAGTGCTCTTAACCACTGAGTCATCCCTCTGGTTCCATGTGATGAAATACTTGGACAGGGGATGGAGAGTGCTTAAGAGTACTTGTTACTCTTACAGAAGACCTGGGTTCAATTCTCAGCACCCACATAGTGACTCAACCACTGTGCAACTCCAATTCCAGGGAACCCAATACTCTTCTTCTGTGTGTACTAGACATGCACATGGTGTGCATATATGCATGTAGGCAAAACACTCATACACATGCAATTAAAAATATTATGACAAAAGCAAGTTAAAGGAGAACCATGTTCTGGCTCATGGTTCAAAGGCACATCCATCATTGTGTGTAAGTCAAGACTGGAGCTTGAAGCAGCTGGTCATGTCCTACTCACAATCAGAAACAGTGCAATGAATGTATGCTGCCCAGAATCCCAGACAGAGAATGGTGCTGCCCACAGCGGGTAGTAGGCTTTCCCACTTCTATTAAAGTAATGAAAATAATCCCCACAGGCATGCCTAGAGACCCATCTCCAGGGTGACCCGAGATTCAGTCAGGCTGACAATTAACATTCACCATCACAATCACCAACACTCATTGCCTGTCCTGCATTAACTATTGGGGTGGGGGGAGATTCGAGGGAGGATTTCTCTATGTAACAGTCCTGGCTGTCCTGAAACTCACCTCAAACTCACAGAGATCCACCTGCCTCTGCCTCCCAAGTGCTGAGATTAAAGGTTGTGAACCACCACAGCCAGGCTTTTGTTTTGTTTTATTTAAACATTTCCTTTTTTAATTGTGTGTATGTGTGTGTGTGCCCACGCATACATGAGCACACACTGGCTGGTCCTCAGAGCCCGGAGGCACCAGATCCCCTGGAGCTGGAGTTATACCTGGTTGCCTGACATGAATACTGGGAATTGAACTCAGGTCCTCTCCAAGAGCAGTACAGGCTCTTAATGGCTGAATGGACCAGTTCCTAGCATCTAGTTACTAAGCTGCTCAGGTTTTCCTGACCCATCTTCTTTCTAGAGCTTGAAGTGATTCTAGTCCCTGTAGCTCAGATATTTTTGGAACCCAGGCCAGTTCTTTTTCGTTTGTTTTAGAGACAGGGTTTCTCTGTGTAGTTTTGGTGCCTGTCCTGGATGTCGCTCTGTAGATCAGGCTGGCCTTGAACTCACAGAGATCTGCTTGGCTCTGCCTCCTGAGTGCTGGGATTAAAGGCATGTGCCACCACTGCCTGGCCCCAGGCCAGTTCTTATTACTGGGCTTTTGCTCACTCAGCAGAGTAGACTCATCCCTCCCCAAGTTGTGAGTAATCCAGAATGAGAGGGAAAGACAGAATGCCCTGGAACTTGGTGGTGCTGGTAGTTCTTTTAGATCACACTGATTATTTGTTAGAGGAGGGCACTTGTGGAGGTCAGAGGACAACTTTTGGGACCCTGCTCTCTCCTTCTACCATGTAAGTTCCAGGGACTGAATTCACGTCATCA
>CABHPQ010150770.1:0-49992 GCA_902168405.1 Peromyscus aztecus | reverse complement strand
GTTTGCTTCCTCTACTTTGTTTCTTATTCTGAAGAGGAAGAAAAAAATGGTTCTGGGTTCTTTGTTTGCTTCCTCTACTTTGTTTCTTATTCTGAAGAGGAAGAAAAAAAAGATAGCAGCTGGTGTGTCTATTGTCTTCTTGCTGGGGAACCTCCCCTAGGTTCCTTCAGACATAACACTCCTACCTTACTTTTGTAGAACAAGCTGGAACTGTGGTTGTTGATAAGGAACAATACAAGTTCATTTGGACAGAATTCTCCATTTTCATTGACTTGGAGTCGTGAGACAAAAACTGAAAACCCAAGAAACCTCAAATGACCATTTGTGAGGGGCTGGATAGTATTACTGGCTCTTGATGTCCCCAGGCACTCTTAAAAAAGTAGGAACTTCCCATGGAGTTTGGAGATTTGTGGGTGACTTTAACATGTCTCCCAAACTGTGAGACCACGGTGACAGGTCCTACACTCTACCTCTTACCGACAGTCTTACTCCTTTGCCCTCTCCATGCTGAAAGATGTTTAAGGCTGAATATCTATAGTCCTCTAATTCATGTGTTGCACCCCGATTTTGAATGTGATGGCATTTGGAAACAGGGTTTCTGTGTGATAATGCGGCTAAGATGAAATCATGAAGGCCGGCTTTGCTTTGGGATTTGTGTCCTTGCAAGGTGATGGAGTTCTTGCAGCATCTCCACATACCAGAGGAGGGCCACATGAGGACACAGTGAGAGGGATCTAGGAAGAGGACCCTCACTCACACCCAACCATGCAGACACCCTGATCTCACATGCCAGTTTAACCCACCAAGGCTGTGGCCTGGTATTCTATCATAGTAGCCTGAATTGAGATACTAGGTGTACAGATCATAGAGGACCTGTGATGGGTGCCAAAATGGGTGAGTGATGCTATGCTCAGTCAGAAACAAGGACTCATTTATAGAGGTCGAGGGTGAGCACAATCTGCTAACTGGCAGAGCGAGGAACTGGAACTCTGGTCTTTGGTTTGATAATTCCTTGTATCTTGGAAATGCTCAGAGCTACAGTACACAGTGTCAAACGTGGATGGCAAAGACCGGTTCACAGCTTGTGAGGATTAAGAAAGGAACTTGGGCCCCTGGAGGCCCAGAACATAAGCATCTGAGGGTGGGAGGAATGGGTTGAGTGTCCTCGTTGGGGCTTACGATGCCTGGTCTGAGACCTGCAGGGTTAAATTCTCTGTAATACCTAGGGATACGTCACTTCTCTATGTCTCAGGGGAGTATTTAACCTGTAAAGGGGGAGTAATTATTGTGTATTCCCCTTGAGGATTTTATAAGCTGTAAAGTGAGATAACATCTGTGAAGTGCTTTTAGGGCACTATGTGGCTTCGAGTAAACACTTGTAAAGAGAAGGATCAAGGTCACGGCCTAGATGGGATAGTGGTGGCAGAACCTTGCCTGACCACTCTGCCAATGCTAAATAGAAATGTCACTCCAGTGAAAGCCCAGTGACAACCTTCCCCACACCCAGAGACACCTGCACAGCTGCTATCCTCTACCTTCTGTGAGGTTTCAGACTGGGAAATGGAGTCTCAGAGAGGACATTATTAAGCAGAATGTCCATACATTTTGAAACCAGAGCTGCTTATCTGTACTTTGGCATTTCTGTTTGCTGTGTGTGTGTGCAGATCTTGGGAAAGTTAACTTTTCAGATCCTGAATGTCTTCATCCTAAAGAAGAAAGAATTGACAGATGACTATATTAAAAGGTGCCGTGGGGACCAAGTGCAAAAGATGACAGGAAGGTGTTCCTAAAAATGTTGTTTTATGTTTTCCCATAAGCTGTATAGGAGCTGGCGAATGGCAGAGTGGAGTCTACCAGCTAGACTTTAGGTGTGGAGAAACCAGAGGGTTGGGTTTGCAGAGAGAGGGAGAAGCTAACAATGTGGATGAGGTGTGCAAAGAATTTATTGTTGGCCTCCCTTTACTCACTATATAGAAGGAGGTACTAGGTAGAAAATGGGGTCAAAACAAAAATGGAAAGTCATCCCTAGCCTTTCTATCTGGAACCTCCGATGGGTTTCAAGACTGATAGAAGCTGAGTGTTATATAGAATTGGAATCTACACATGGACATTTAGGGAGTTCTCATTATTTCATTCGATCATCAAAAAGCTTGTACAGTCTGCTATGAATGTGAAGCAACTGGCCAGATTCTTAGGGTTGCAAAGTGCCATAGAAATGACACTGTCTTTAGGGCATAAGACAAAAAATAAAGAAAAAATGTTCCACAGAAGAGTGGTAAGGGTCACTGTTGTGGGATGCACATGGCTACGAAGTTCAAAATCCGTATATTTGGTCTGGGGCTGCCAGAGCTAAGAGAAGAAAGGAGATGGAACAAGCTGTGAGTTTGGTGCACTCAGTTTTGTGCTAGGAATACACAGACTAGTCAGCTAGGTTGAGTCTTTCCTTCAGAAGAGCTGTGCACGGTGTTGAGGGCTATGACTTGTGTTGCACAGATGAAGAGAATCACAGAAACCTTTCTTAGAAGTGGGGGTTTGTGTTTTTAAAATTGTATCTGATAGAACACCCTCTAAGCAGAAGTTGGTAGAGGTAAGTAGAAGTTGGACCCAGCAGGCAGAAAAACTGAGGACAAGGAAATCAGTATGAAGACTCTGGAAATTTCCACATGGGAGAAAGTGAGGTTCTGAACCTTCCCTAGCAGGCACTAAGTGGAGAGTCTGATGATGCCAGGGCCTGGGCTCCAGATGCAGAGATAATATGTTAATGAACAATGTGTGAACATGTGAACGCATACAGGTGTGCACAGGTGTAAACACGTGTACAGAACCAACCGATTCCTTCCGCGTTTACTATAACACCTTGGCCTGTGTCCCACCCAGTTTCTTGCTCCTCACAGGAACCCTCCCAGCCTGGCTCTGGCTCCTAACAGGTTGTCTCTCAGGTATGCCGTGTCCTCTTACTTCTCTGGTGCAGTAAACCCAAGTGGTTTTTCATTTCCAGACTAACCTCAAACCCAGAGTGTTTGGTGATTAAGTGTAGCCTGTGAGGCTGTGGTACTGAGAACTTCCTCTTCCTCCCAAACACTGTAAGTGCAGGATGCATGGCCAGTCACACACAGAATATCCAGGGGCATGAAGTTTGGGAGCAAACAGCTGTGTTTCCTTCTGCAGTCAGACTTCTAAATTAACAGAGGTGTTACAGATACCAAGGGAAAAGGAAATTAGTACTTAGTATGGATTTTTATAAAAAAAGAAATATGGTAATGATTCACAGTACACATTGCAAGAAGTAAAAACAAATGCTTCTTCTTGGATTTTTTTTTTTAAGTTGTACTTCAGAAAGGACAGAAATCCTTGGAGCGGGAATCGGGAGAGATTCATTTTGGGTAGACTGGGCTCAGACCCACTGTGCAGCTGCTGAAGACTTTGAACCTCTGATTCTCCAGACTCCACCTCCTGGGTGCTAGGATTACAGGCATGTGCCTGGTTTATGTGGTACTGTGGATTAAACACAGGGCCTTGTGCATGCTAGGCACGCATCCCAACAACTGAACTACTCCCCTACCTCAAAGTTCCTTATTAACACAGTGTCAATGTTTGTGACAAGACTGAGAAGCTAAATCAAATTCATTAGGAGCCCCCCACTATCCTTCAGATGTATTGAGTGAGCACTTCAGACAGACAGTACCACTTTAGGAGGCTGGGGTTCTTGAACTCCTTCATAGATAGAAAAGTTTGGACAAGAACGATGAGGTAGGTCTTCTCAAGGCCACCTAGCTAGTATGTAGCATGTCAGGATACAAGCCCAGAACCCCTGGATTTCACACCCTGTGCCGTCTCCATTGCTTACCTCGCTTCACTCCATCAGACTACGAAAGACTGTGCTCCCAAACGTGGCTGGAAAGCCCCTCAGGAAGTCACTCCCAGAGTGCACCCCCTGTCTCTAAGAGAATGTTAGATTGAAAGGAGCCTTGGCGAGGACTAGCGATTACCAGCAACAGTTGTCCCCAGGTGACCTTGGGAGTCGGTCCACTCATCTATAATTAATGTCTTCTTTTCCCATTGCTTAGCAGTGTCTCGGAGGTTAACTGCTTCCTATAGAACTCTGTCGCTATTGTTGCCTTTATCGTGAAAGTCCTATTCTTGCCTTGCCTGAGAGGGAGCTGAAGAATTAATAGCTTTCCTTTCGCAGTGGAAACACTTGGGCTGAGTCTCCCTAGATAATCTATATCAGGAGAATAAATGAGAAATGATTCAATCGCAGCAGAATGCTTCTATTTATAATTAGTGCTCAGTGTCTTGAAGCACAAAGCTCCCACCCAAATACTTATCCCAAGGATAAACGTCTCCCCACAGGTTGCTGTACTCTTGCTGGCTCGAAGTGTACATCTCAACATCTGAATCCAGAGTATAAGCGATGCCTGCCTGCACAACAGAAGCTCAGGGACACTCTGTAGAAGAGCCTGTGCTGAAAATTGAGTCTGAGCTTTCTACTGGTCTGCACTCAAAGTGAACGAGTGATTCATAGTCTCGATGATTTACGTGAGTCTCAATGATCTTGAACAGAAATCTACTACGTTTTCTTTAAACCGAGAGTCTAAAGGGATTAAAAATGAAGCTCCACTTTAAGGATGAGAGCTTCAACGTAAAAGAAATGAGAATATTCTCTTGCTAAGTAAGCAAGAAATATGAGGTTTCTCAGTTTTACACAGCTCCAAATCTCTAAGACAGCACCAGTGGGTAACTGGAGGCTGCTTGTAGTTAGGTGCATATGGAGAAAATTGAGTGAGCACACCTGATTCAAATCAGAATTCCTCTCAGATGTGTGACCAGAATATGGATTTGGGCAGAAAGAGTGGGTGAGGCCAGAGTTGACCTGAAACCTCAGGTCAAGCCTCTGCCGAGGACAGGTTTTCACTGCAGTTCCCACCATCCCCTCACTTGTACGGGGTGGGTAGGGTTAATTATAACCATCCGACAGGTCCTTGACGTAGGAAAAATGACAGTAAGACTGTGTGGTAGTCCTCTAGGGCTTAGTCCAAATCCTCGTAGGCATGGTGGTTAGAATCATACCATGTGACATACAACCTTTCCTAGATAATACCAAAAAAAAAAATGCATGAAAAACAGGAGAGGGTTTACAATGGTATCTCCACTGCTTGTTCTCTTAAAATTCTACTTACAAAAAATCTTTAAGCAGCTTTTAACTTAGGCAAGTAGCTGATACTTGGTCAAACTAGTCAAGAAAATCATTCCTGCAAGCTTCTGATTTTCTATTTTTGTTCTCTAGGAATCGTGGTTCACAAAGACAAACTAGAATTTGGCAAAGAGAAAGGCAAGCTAAACTTCAATCCAGTGGAGAAAGGGACAACACTTTCCCCGTGGAGGCCTCAATTTGTGAAAGGTTCATGTTGCATGAGCTCTAAATCCTTTTTATTCTACCTGAGTCCTTTAGAAAAAATAAAGGTGTGTGGGGGAAGGGTGGGGGGAGGAAACTGTGTATATGCATGTGGATGTCTATATGTGTGTTTGTGCATGTGTGTGTGGGGGTGTGAGTGTGTGTGTGTGGGGGTATAGGTGTGTAGGCTAGTAGCCAACTTTGAGTGTCATTGCTTGGGTGTCATCCATCTTGTGTTTTGAGACAGAGTCTTTTATTGGCCTGGAGCTCACCTATTACATTAGGCTAGACGGCCAGAGAGCCCCAGAGATTCTCCTGTCTCAGCCTTCCCATTGCTGGGGCTACAAGAGCACACCACTATGCTGGGCTTTTTCTTTTAATGTGGGTTCTGGGGATTGAACTCAGGTTCTCATGCTTGTATCCCAAGTACTTTCTCAAGTGAGCTGTCTCTCTAGCCCTTCATTTTCAGTAAAAGGAGTTATTTTTTTTTTCCAGGAACTTGAGAAAAAGAAGGAAGTTTTTTGAGTTCTTAGAGCTGTTGAAGTAGAGTGTCACTATGTGTTTGTGATGTGGACATCGGTACCAGTTACTGCATAGGAGGCTGGAAACTGAAAATACCAGCTAATGCAGCCATGCACTGCAAGTGGCAACCTTCCCTACACTCTGGGAGATAAAATCAAAACCAGAATGTTGCTTTATGAAAACAGAACCAGAACCACCGACAGGTAGTTAGATAAAAGGCAAGGACATCAGCATTTATAACAAACATTCAAAACATCAGCATTTATAACAAACATTCAAAAGAGCCTAGCCCCATCATCCTTCACATTTTTACAGTTCCAAAGAAACCTTTGAGGAAATTTGTATTTTGAAAGATCTTGCATCTATTCCTAACCAACTTACTTTCTAATATTTAAGACTTCATGACTGACAAGCAGAACTTCTGACTCTGGCATTAGCTATGGTTTTATTTTCTTTAATTCTCTAGGCAAAGGCATAGAAATGTAACATCCTGGTTAAGCAGCATAAATCTATGCTGGATAAATATGAGGTTTCTACGTTTTCCTGAATATTAGGAACAACTCTTAGACTTGCTATCACAGAGCTCACGGAATTCTGGAAAGGAATCCGTTTCTTGCTTCTTCAGCTTTCACATCTGTGTCTCCCTCATCATCAGTCATATCAGATCCTCGTTTTCCTCATGGGGACCGAATCCCTTTGCAACTAGTTTCTGTGATTTTACTCTTTTACCTGGAGCCAGGTGATATGTCTAAAGCTCAGATCCAGTGGGGCCATCTGCTAGTGTCCTGTTGTGGAACATTATTTTAGCTAGGCAAAGATGTGTTACATTTATTTATGTTGCAGAATATTACTTTAACTGTAAAGGCGTGCTACTTTCATTTATGCTGCATTTGTTTAATGATGTAAGGATGTGTGTTTAATTATGTAAAGATATGTTGCATCTGTTTCACCTTGCCTACCTAAGGCACCTGATTGGTCTAAAAAAGAGCTGAATGGCCAATAGCTAGGCAAGAGAAAGGATAGGCAGGGCTAGCAGGCAGAGAGAATAAATAGGGGGAGAAATCTAGGCTCAAAGAAAGATGAGAGAAGAATGAGAAGAGAACAAGGGAGATGTCTGGGGCGAGAAGCCAGGCAGACATAGAGAAGCAGTAAAAGCAAGATACACAGAAGTAAGAAAGGTAATAAACCCTGAGGCAAAAGGTAGAGAAAGAGAAACATGTTGATTTAAGTTAAAAGAGCTAGCCAGAAACGTGCCTAAGCTAGGCCACACATTCAAAACTAATAATAAGTCTCTGTGTCATGATTTGGGAGCTGGTTGGTGGGCCTAAAGGAAAAAGCCTGGTATAGTGTCCCTCCTCACCTTCAGGGCTAAGGTCAACTATTCACCCAGACAGTGTTGGTCCTGGACTCCTCTTTATCTTGTTCTCCAGTTCCATCACTCCACATGCTTTCCTCTGTCTGTAGTCACTCATTTTCTCTCACACCATGCACTTATACTGCCTTGGAACATCTCCCCCCTCATCCTGTCTGTCTAGGGAATTCCTAGATACCTTTCAAATTTGAGTACTAGAACACCAGGAAATGAAATGTCACCTTAGGAAAGCAATCAGAGAACTTTCCTTTTCCTTGATGCAAAAAATTATTTAATTTAACATGATGACCAAAAGTTACCCACTTTAAGAAACCTACTTACTATTTCTACCAACATAAAAGTTACTTGGACATATTATTAATTATACACTTTTAATATAACACAGAACACATCCTACTGTTGTAGCTTTATGAGCTTGCAAGGGTATTTCTTCCCTGAATTCCAAGCTCCTTGAGACTAACCACCATGAACCCAGCACAGTGCTGGTAATACAGCAAGTGGTCCACAGGTGATTGTTGAATCTATCAGCAAATGGTCTCAGGAAATCTGGAGTTGAATCTTGCCTTATCTTCTGGGAGATCAGGGGTATTGTACAGCTATTTCTTTCAAATTGAAACCTTTTCTCCTACATAGAAGTAAGGCTCAGAAGATTCAAAAACTAAATGAAACCTACAAGGCTCAAAAAGCTCCTGAAATTTATAAGATTTACAAGGCCCCTCCCCATGACGATATAAATAGTAAATAATTACTGGGGGAAAAGAGTCTCTGGTTTGCCAAGCTGCCTGAAAGTGGTGCAGGGACACGGCT
Source organism: Peromyscus aztecus (assembly GCA_902168405.1). Taxonomy (NCBI): domain Eukaryota; kingdom Metazoa; phylum Chordata; class Mammalia; order Rodentia; family Cricetidae; genus Peromyscus; species Peromyscus aztecus. The sequence continues at coordinate 41,896 of CABHPQ010150770.1, read as the reverse complement.
GTTGTGAGTTATCACCCATTCTGGGGTGGGCTTTTTAAAGATGCAGCTGCCTTGGAAGCATCCATGCTCCTCTAGTTTTTTTTTTTTAAACATGTTTATCTTCCCATGCTTCTGTTTTTCTTTGCAGTAATGTGATCTCAATGACAGTCCACCAACTATCAGAAAGCTGAACTCTCATGCCAGACTCTCCTTTAAAGACTTAGAACTTAAGTTTGGTCTTTTCTTTTCCATGGTTGGTTTGACCGGTAATCATTCCTATAATTAGACCCTCACTCATGCTTCTGTAAGTAACCCCAATAAACTCACTGATTCGCTAAGCTAGGCTTAGGTGAGATCATTTCTTTGATCTGTCATTAGTGCTGTATCTGAAGAGTGGTAGTTTGAGTGAAGTGGTCCCTGTAGGCTCACATATTTGAATAATTGGTCTCTAGTAGGTAGAACTGTTTGGGAAGGATTGGGAGGTGTGGCCTTGCTGGAGGAGGTGCATCACTAGGGGTGGACGTGAAGTTTTGAGTGACTCATGCTATTTTGGGTGTGTTCTCTACCTCCTGATTGTGGATCAAGATGTGAGCTCCAAGCTGTCCCTACTGCCATGCCTTCATTCTATTATCATGGACTCCATCTCCCTGGAACCATAAGCCCAATTAAACACTTTCTCTTATAAGTTGCCTTAGTCATGTTTTATCACAGCAAATAGAAAAGTAATTAAGACACTGGAATGACTAGATACTCTTTCACTTCTCATCAGGAAAATCACACAAGGTGCATCTCAGTCTTCTGGATCCTAATGTCTTCCCTAGAAAGCAAGGATAATAACACCTTACTCAGAGGCACTTCTGTAAGAGTCAAATGAAATGACCAGTCAGCAATCCCTTTATACGCTCTAGGCCAGAATTAAAAACAAATGTATGATTTCCTTATTATGATGAGCTACGTATGTTGATAAAAGAAGAGAAGTAACTGTAATAAATGGTAGTGCTTACTGTGTGGGGATTGAGGGGTGTGAGGAGGGAAAATACAGATCAAGTCCTGGTGAATTAGGACACAGGGCTTTGCCCTATCTGTTCTACCTTCCAACTCTATTTCTAATCCAACCACTCCTTTCTTCTTGACATCCCACATTGCAGTCCCCACCCTCTCTTGCTTCTAGAACTGCCCTGGCCTCTACTGAGTTCTTCTTCTCCCTCCCTTGCCATCCTCCAATCTGTTTCCACACAGCAACTAGGAAAATCTTTTTATTAGTACAAATCATACCCTGCTCCTCCTTGACTGGAAGCATTTAGTAACTCTTGCTTTATAGCAAGGACTCCTAGCTCACATCCCATATGCATCAGTCTTCTCCACCCTGATCTTATGTAGTTCCCCCTTTCTCAACATACTCTTACTGGCCTGTCTATTGTTATTTCTCAGAACCTGCCACGTGAAGTCACTTGGTACTTCCGGACTCTATAGGAACTGCTGCTTCTGCCCACACAAGATGAATCCTGGCTTCTCTTTTGAATGGCTTTCTTTTTTTGGTCTCTTATTAACTATCACTTCTTCCAGAAGCTCTCCCTTGCCGTCTGAAGGGAATTCTTTATTATTTTCCCTACATGTTATGGTTTAGATATAAAGTACTTCCCCCCAGGCTCATGTATTGAAGGACTGGTGTCCTGCTGATGACATTATTGAGAAGTAATTTCATCAATGGATTCATCCATCAGTGAATTTATTCATTATTGATGAAGTTCATAGCTGAATTGTCCGTTAGGAAGTTGGGCCTAGTTGAAGAAGGAGGTCACTGAGCGTGTGGCTTTGAAGGCTATCTCTTAACCCTAGACAGACACACATACCCTCCTTATTTCTCTCTCTCTCCTCTCTCTCACTTACTTTGTTTTTTATTTGTGTGTGTGTGTGTGTGTGTGTGTGTGTGTGTGTGTGTGTGTGCATGTGTGCCTGTCCGCATGCACATGCATCCCATGGCACACAGGTAGTGATCAAAAGACAACTGGAGGCAGTCAGTTCTCTCCTTCCATCATCAGCACTTAAGTCAGACTTTCCCACAAGCCTTAGGCAGTGTCTGAGGCTTCACAGACTTGCAAGCAGAAGCTGCCTCCCACTCTTGTGAGAACAGGGGGGAATGTTTTAACTCTGATGGATGGATTTCAAAGCCTGTTTCTAAAAATGGCTGTTAATGGGTTTTTCTCAACACCAACCATGCCTCCTCCTGTTTCATCCAGCAGCAGCTGTGTTGCTATTTGCTGTCCTTGTGACCTCAAATGGTTTTACCAGTCAAAACAAATAATGATGGGCTAGAAGAGATCAAAAATAAAATGAAAGAGATAAGAAAGGAGAGTCTGACATAAGGGCTCAGCTTTCTGCCAGGAGTTTGTGGCCTGTCTCTTAGGTCACGTTACTGCAAAGAAAAAATAGAAACATAGAAAGAAGTTGTAGTTGAGAACATGCTCACTCATCAAAATGAACCCAGAAGAGTGGCAGCAAGTGTTACATCAGCAGGTGCTTCAGTCTGAAGTATATGGCAATGATTAATATTAATGTATTTTCTTTGGAAATGAAGTCTAGAAAGTGCTCCTGTATATGTCAACAAAGACTTGGTTCAAGGTGGTATTTATAAATGGCAGGCAAACTGCTACTTTTTTAAGGAGAGGGTATGGATTTGATCCCTAGAAGTCATATAAAAATGTCAAGCACATGGATGCATACTTGTAATTCCAGTGCTAGGGAGGGAGAGACAGGGGCATCCCTGGGCTTCCTGTCTGGCTGGTCTACCTGAATGAATGAAGTCAATGAGGGACCCTGCCTCAAAAAAATCAGGTATAGTGAATTGAAGACACCAAGTGTTAACCTTTGGCCTTCACACACATGTTCATATAGCTCCCTCACACACACACACACACACACAGAGAGAGAGAGACAGAGACAGAGACAGAGAGAGACAGAAAGACACAGAGAGAGAAAGAGAGAAAGAGATTAAAAAAGAGAAAGAGGCAGCTATAACTTGTGTCCCCATCCACTACTCATACCTTAGGCAAGATGAATGTGGACTCACCTAATGCTAGAACTTTATCTGTAAAATGATATACGATGCTAGAACAGTTTCTTTCCAAACACAACATGCTGGGTGAGATGATTACCTACTCTTTTCAGAAAATGTTCATCCTGAATTCTAACAAAGGGAAATGCACACTTAAATACACACACACACACACACACACACACACACACACACACGCACACACACACACACACAGAATTTTATTACCCACAGCAGAGCATATGTAGATTCTCCTGGGACGGAACGATCCCCAAATTCCCTGTGTTAGCAAGGTAAGTTGGACCAGCTGGGCTCTATGTATACGAGTCTGAGGCAATGTTCTGACTTTTATGTCTCTAAACTGTCATCATAAACATTCTCTTTTCTGCTGTCTTACTGTTACAATCTCCTGAGACTGGGAATGTTATCACAACGATGAAACAGAGATCCACCTAATTGTGAACTTTTAAAATTAGTTTTTTAAAATGCTGGTTATCATGTGCCAAAACATTGCAATCACAGTTCTGAGATTGCTTGTGGTAGCACCACCTTCAACACCAGACTCAATTTCCAGAACATCTATTGGAGGGACACTCGGATTTCTACTTCTAGAGCCATTCTACCTCAGGTTCCTTCAGACAAAGGTCTAGTTTATGGAGACACAGGCTCCACAAAACACAGAGAAGTTATCAGTGAACGGTCTCTCTTAGCGTGCCCCTTCCCTGACCCACTCCTCTTCCAGCAGGTCTCTCATTTCCACGAGAATGGGTTTGGTGCTTAAGCCTTCCCTTTCCCCTCTCCTTCTGGATGGATGCTGTACACAGGCACCAGGTCCTGAATCTTTTGATGTCTGTGGTGCACAGAGAGCTTGCACTGTGTAGAGATGTTAATGTTGGGATTGGGTTAACTGAGAATTAATTGAAGGCTTACAATGCACTTTAGATATGTTGTTTCATTTAATCATTAGGACAGCCTATCAAGAAGGTATGTTTTATTGTTGTTCCCATCATAGATGAGGAAACGGTCTCGAATAAGAGCTTTTCAAAGGCCCTGAATCTAGTAAACGGCAGGGCTGGGGTTAGAATTGTTTTAGTCCATTTTTAATTGCTACACCTAAATACCCTAGGCTAGGTACATATAACTTTATGGAGTTTTATTTTGGCTCCAACATCTAGAGTCATATATGGTAATGGATTTCTTACTAAATTGGTCCCCAGGTAGTATAAGGCATCATGTGGCAAGAGACTGTGTGTGTGTTTATGTGTGTGTGCGCGTGTGTGCGCATGAGCCTACATGCATGCGCTTGCAAGTGTTTGTATCCCATCTTCTTATGAAGCATCAGTATTCAGTTCTGTGGGCTCCACCATAATGGTCTTATCTAATCCTAGTCACCCCCCAATGTCCCTATCTCTTGATATCATAAGTGTACTGGCTGGTTTTGTGTGTCAACTTGACACAAGTTAGAGTCATCAGAAGAAGGAGCCTCAGTTGAGGAAATGCCTCAATGAGATCCAGCTGTAAGGTATTTTCTCTATTAGTGATCAATGGAGGAGGGCCCGGTCCATGGTGAGTGGTGCTATCCCTGGGCTGCTGGTCCTGGGTTCTCTAAGAAGATAGGTTAAGCAAGCCAGGGGAAGCAAGCCAGTAAGCAGCTCCCCTCCATGGTCTCTGCATCAGCTCCTGCCTCTGGGCTCCTGCCCTGTTTGGGTTCCTGTCATGACTTCCTTCACTGATAAACTGCAATGCTGAAGTGTAAGCCAAATAAACCCCTTCCTTCCCAATTTGCCTTGTGGTAGCAAGAGAAACCCTAACTAAGGCGCTAAGTATCTACTCTCAAAATATAATAATTACATTTCATCTTATGAATCCTCAAGGAATGTACTCAAACCATATTGGAAAGCATGAGAATTTCAGATCCCAAGTCCCCTAGATTTCAGGCTATGTGTTCTGCTGCCCAATACCTGGTTACAGGTAATACTTCTTGATGGGTCGAACATAGCTGATTCCAGCTGAGTGTTTACCTCCAAAGTCCTTGAGCCTATTGCTAGTTACAGCATAGCTAACGTCTTTGCATCAGCCCCGGAGACAAATAATCTCATCATAAAGATGGTATTCTTTAGCTGTTGTATTTAAAATTCTCCAAGTCCCATGGACAAATCTAAAAATAATTTATATTTTCAAATCAAGTTTTTCACTATTTTTTTTTCTCAGAAAATCTGAAAGAGAGCAGTTGGTGTATTATTTGTCTTCATCCTTGTTGTTTCTGATCTGTTGAGGAAACAGAATGTGCTCTACGTGGTGTTGAGTGTACGCTATGACTGGCTATGTATGTCTAAGAAAATACCTTGGATCTAAATATAGTACGAATTTATGGAGACAGACACATGGCTAATAAGTGAACACTGAGACCAAAGTGGAAAGGAGCTGGTACCACCTACATACACTAAATGTTGAAAGAGTGCAGAGGATGAACAAATGGCTTCCAAGTGGCACTAACAAGGAAAGAGGTGTGGCAGAAGAGACGCTGAGTCCTGAAGTGTGCTGAAGATTTCGATAAGTAGCCTGATGTAAATGGTACTTCCATCTTTGTGCACTGTAAAAGCAACAACCATAAACAAACAAGCAAGTAAGTGCAAAGGCTGTATCCAAGGGCTGGAGACATTAACTCTATTTGTCAAATTAGAGATTTTCTAATTGTGATGGTTTTGATGTGAAATGTTCCCCATGGGCTCACTTCATCTCCAGCTGGTGGTGTTTGGGAAGACTGTGGCATGTTTAAGGGGTGGGGCCTCAGTGGAGAAAGTGGGTCATAGTGGGTAAGCCTAGAGATGTTATAGCAGGCTCCACTTCCTGTTCTCTCTTGCTTCCTGAATATGGACACAATGTGACTAATTGCCCCCCCCCATGATAGACTGACTGCATTCCCTTGAACTATAAGATCAAATAAACCCTTCTTTCATTAAGCTGATTCTTAACAGGACTTTTATCACAGCTGTAAGGAAAGCAACTGTTACAATAATGTTGCACAGTTCTCTTAAAATAAGGCCCATTACAGACTACTCAGTTTCTGTCCATTCCATCCCAACAGTAATAGATGGCCAGCCTCTTATGGTTTCATTTAACCAGCCTCCCCTCCATCACCCTCACCTGCCAACTCCAAAGCATCCATTCAGACCAGCCCCCAAAACCCTGCCATGAAAGCATGGCTGCACGCTTTTTCACAGTCTGTCCAGATGCCCCTCTCATTACACTTACCCAGCAAACTGAAACTGTACAGATCCTCCCTGGTCCTCACCTGCACCTGTCTTACACTGTAAGCTCCTCACAGGCAGAAGTAGTGCTATATTTACCATGACTTACCCACTGCTTAAAGTGGAGTAGGGACTCATAAAATGGCTATTGATGAATCTAATATGTAAACAATGAGTTTGAGAAGAATTACACATACTTTAAGAGTGAGTAGAAGACACTTAGTGATATTTAAAGCCCCCCTCCAACTTCAGGATTCCCTGATTTGAACCAAGCAAGTAGAAGTAATAACAACCTAGTGGCCACATAAGGGAACAAGGACTACCTTAGTTATTACCATGGGAAGGCCACAGCTCATCAGGCTGCATACAGTAAGTACCAAGTAAGAGGGATCTTGTATTCTGAGTCTAGTGCACACATTGGGTGCAGGTGTGGGCTCCAAAACTAGATTTCCTGGTTTTAAGCACCATTGGGCTGTACTGAACAGACAGAGTATGGGGCAGTTGGTTACTCATTTCATGCCTTTTCCCCCTCATATGTAACATAAGATTAATAACAATGTATACCTCAAAAGGTTGAGATAATGCAATAAATGAGTTAGTACCTATATAAACTGCTTAGAAAAATTCTGGATACAATACATCTCCTGAAACTGTTAGCTGTTATAATGGTTCTCTGAATCCCCTCCATAACAATACTAAAGAGAAATTGGCACAATAGGCATCTAAACTGGAATCACCAATGCTTTTCTTAAAACCACGTGGAGAAGGGATAGGGACAATGAACCAGGTTGGAGTTTCCCTACAATGTATGCCTGGTGATTTCAGCCTTGGAAGCCACGCAGCCCCACAGCTCTGAAGAGATGCTCATTTGGGTGAACAAGAAAGGCATCCTTCTATTTCACAAAAGAACTCAATAAAGCCTGCTTTCCCCAGAATTCTACACTGTAGAGAATGTGTTTCAAGACAAATCATGTGGATGCTCTGTAGTTCACAATCAAACAAAACCATCAAATGAGACCAAAAAAAAAAAAAAAAAATCTCAAGTTGCCAACCATTCAGCTACCTACAGGATTATTCCTCCAGATTCCACTCACCGTAAAAGCAAACACAGCTTTGATTTTCTTTTATTCAAGTCCTTCAAAAGCTGATGATCTTTCTATCAAAAACCCCTCTCCTCAAATGACTGGGTATATTTTCCTCTTTTCTCTGTCCTTTCGGTAAGAACTGTGTTTTAACCAGGCTGCCTGGCAACCCTTTGCGTACAAAATGAATGCGTGCTTTTAATGGCTGACCTCGGCACCTCCAGTTGTAGGATTTTTGCCATGCCATCATAGAGCGCCTTTTGTGTTCTGCCTCGGAAAGGCAGTCAAACGCCACCCCAAAGGACTTCCAAATGTACTTTCTCCACATCAAAGTGGAGGGATTGTAAGTGAACTGTAATCCCTGTCTGCAAACAAAAGTGCTCACATTAGTGTCCTGCAATGGCCAACAAATCGAAAGGCTACTTTCCCACCCTCACTGTATGACTGCATTTAGAAAGCAGATAATAAAAGAAATCTTTGGTAGAAGCAGCAAAAATGTAGTCAAATAAAACCAATAAAATCATAAACCTCAGAGTGTTTGAAGGCCAAGGGCAACCAAGAGAAACCGACGTGGAGAAAGTAGAGATGGCTTGAAAACATGACCAAAGAAACTTTACATCCAGCCAAGACTTCGAACCTTTGAAGCTGCCAGTTGGCCCAGGTTGGAGGCAGACAGCACATATGTCTGTAAAGGATTTGTCATCCATGCAGCTGCTTATGCAATCTAGATATCGCTGTTTACAACAGCTTTTAAAGCTGGCAGCAGAAGATGGTTAATTATAAAAGATAGAAATGGGACTACTACTGAGAGATTTCCTCATACATTCCAGATGCATCAACGTCTACAAGTTAAGCTGAATGTCATTTACTCAATTCTAGAAACTCTGCTGCAATAGAAACTGTTACCTAAAATTGAAAAGACAATAGGACATTAAAGAACTATGCAGAGAGAAAATAAAGTTCCCAGTATACCTCTGTTACAAAACAGGCGTTTTCAGATACTTATCGCCAAAACATTTTCCAGACTTGCATTTTTTTTTTTAAATAGCAATAGTCATGGCTATAGAGTCTACTTAGCATTGTACATTTCCCCTTAAGAATTCATTGGCAACAAATTCTAAAGGTCTTCATAATGAATATACAGATGCCCATTTAGCACATGTTCTATGTTCTCTAGAGAATGATTCACCTATTTATAGCCACGTGCTTATGAGAAAACACTTTGCAAATCAACTTCAGGTTCTGGGAACAGTAAATCTCCTTCCAGAGCCTCTGGCAACCTGTTGCATACTTGTTTCATTTTCAGGTATTTGGAAGTGAGGCTGTTCCTGCTATGGTATCCTTGAACTCCCATCTTGCAGTTTTGATGCCTTAGACCAGTGGTTCTCAACCTTCCTAATGCTATGACCCTTTAATACAGTTTCTCATTTTGTGGTGACCCCCAACCATAAAATTATTTCATTGCTACATCATAACTGTAATTTTGTGGCTGTCATGAAGTGTAATGTAAATATTTGATATGCAAGATATCTGAGATGCAACCCCCAAAGTGGTCATGACCCACAGGTTGAGAACTTCTGCCTCAGAGCTTCCATTCCCACTGGAATCCCTCTGCCTCCTCACAGCAGGGATGGAAGCAAAGGCATCAGAAGTGGAGGATGAGGATTCAAGGGCACTGGAGGTACTGACTGAAGCTGGACTTCCTTTCTCTGATCCACTCCCCAGATATCCAATGTGAGATTGTCCCCAACCCACTGGCCATGTCAATATCATTGACAGGGATCTTAGGTGAGGGGATGCCCCAAAAAAGAGCTGTTTGATAAAAAGAGAGGTAAAGGAAAAGGAGGAATTTAGGGAACCAAGCAGAGGTTGTAGGGAGCTGCGTATAGCCACGCCTTACAGGTGGCGCTGGTTACCGCCTTCCGCCATCGCGACGAGAGCGCTCCCTGTGGTAAACAGCTCCAGGTGAGGCTGTAGCGGAATTTGTGGCTTGCTTATGCATGCTTGAGCCTATTGGGCGGTGCCCACGGCGACCTGGGGTTGGCTGCCCAGAGCCTATATAAGGCCGGGAGAGCTTTGCCCCGGGGGATCCTTCAGAAGGAGGGGATCTTTTAGAAGTCAGAATATTGTTCAAAGGCCTGATTAAATTGCAAGAAGAAGAGCTCGGTGTTGTGTCTTCCTTGCTGGACGAGGGGGGCGCGACAAGAGGTCATTCTGAATGATTCATTTAATTCGTAGCCATCTTGGCAGGAATAATATAATCAGAACTTCTAAAGTGAGACACTTATGTCTCTTCCTTGGGCTATTAAGAATATGGAGAAAATAGATTCCAAGAAATTAGAATTTTTTAAGAAGTCTCATTCTGAGAAAGGAAAAAGTTGAGGTCCTGGTGCCAGCCAGAAGGGTGCTTGTCTCCTAGCAAGAGATTTCACCCAGTGCTGACCACTTGCTGGGCAGACTGAGGACCAGGAGACAGTGATGTATCTGTGATAGAATGATAGACAGGACCCTGCCTCACCCAGGCCTGCTGAGTTACGCTTTTGCTCTCTTTCTAAACCCAAACCTCCTGCCAGTATCTGGAGCATGGACCAGAGGGTACCACTGGGTCTATTCATTTGTTCCTCTTTCCAATGTAGCCATTCTGGATACATATCCCTTCTCTGATTTTTGCTATTACTTGCATCTTTTATTGGCCTTCTGGAGACATGTAGCTAAGCTAGCTTGTCGGGGTGACAGCGATCAAGCTTTGATGCTAATGAGTCTGATAACAACTTAGCTCCTTCACTCATTCTGTCTATTAACTGTGAGCTAAATACCTGAGATGTATCAGTCCCAAATCCTTGACAATATGGAGCTTAAGTCAGACAAAGGAGGGCTAGGTCTATAGCTCAACGGTAGAGTGGGTGTCTAGCTTACAGAAGCTAGCCACAATGAGATATGTGGGAACAAAGTGGGCATTCGTGGGGACGTAGAGAAACAGACTTTAAAGGTTGAGGAAAAATTGACAGACTAAAAGAACGAAAGTTTCAGATCAACATTTTCTGACAGTTTCCCCAAAGAACCTTTCTTTAATAGTGGAGGATTTTTAACTGGAAACATTGATGCCCAGCCAGACACCTCCTGTTCTGTTACAGCTGAGCGTGCATATCACGAAATTCCGACCAACTGGATTGGAGCGGAAGTAATAGTTAAAATTTCCGGGCAGTGCCCTTTGAAGCAGTGTTTCCTCTTGCCCTTGGAGTCTATGGAATTAAAGACATGGCTGGAGTTGCCATTTTGGAGCATCAAACATAAAAGGCACAGAGAAGATTATTGAGCAACAAGGTCAAGTTTCATGCCAACCCACAAATTCCCACCCAGACTCATTTATCTGCTCTGTAATTCTATCTTGTTTCAGTCTCTGTGTTTGCAGTTCACTTTGTCAGATTGGCCTGACCTAGTCTAACTAGTACAAATTCGTCTAGCTGTTCTAAGCACATAGTCCTAACATTTCTCAGCTGTTCTAGCACATACCAAACAGGTCCTTGAAGACAGGGCAGTATTCAACAGGAAAGGACTGACTTTCAACCTGGTTTTGCTCATTTCGTCTTGAAATATTAAACAGCATTTGAGCTTCTACTCACTATACCAGTGGGCTGGAGGCTCGGGTCTAGAGTCAACTGCATATGGGACTCATGTCCAGTCAGTAATTCATTGTTTCTCTTTCAATCAAGCCCGATTCTTTATCATATCTGACACCGAGGTCTCAGGAAAACATATTACTCATGTCACCCACAAACCTCTACTTCTCCATTCACCCTAGCCAGCATCTCCTGAATGGTGGATTAAGCAAGTCTGTGGGGGAGATACTTCCCTCATTCAAGGAGAGGAAAAGTCAAGTTCTGTGCTGCTGTTAAGTAAAAAATAGGCACTTCAAACACAAATTGTATATGTAGGAGTCTAACAGACCCCCCCCCCCCAATGCTGGAGTGATTCTGCTGAAACTTGAGTGTCCCCAGAATCTCAGCCCCTGCTGCAGTGTGGGTGACCACCATTTGTACCGTCATGAACTGAAATATGCCAAGTCTGCATGGAAAGCTGTTTCTGTTCTGTCCTGAAGTAGCTGAAGTGGAATGTGTCAGTCAACAATTAGTGCTTTAAGCACCCATTTCATTCACTACCTCCCTAAACATTAAGCTCAGGAGATAAAATGAAAACAAAAACAAAAACAAACAAACAAACAAAAAACCCAAGCAAGCAAAAGAACAAAAAACTGCAGAAGCAGCAGGTGACTGGTCCAGTAACATATTGAAAAAAAAAAAATCACTGTTGGTGTTAGGTCAAAGGGATGCTGGTGCACCCTAGGAAATAACACAAACTGCTTTGTTGGAAGACTGAAAATCTTGGACTATTAGGATCAAGTTGGTATGTTGCTTCCACAAAAGGTCATCGTCAATGAGAATGTAGTCAATAAGAGCTGGGTTGTTACACTACCACGTTAATGTTAACACAACTGAGTGGAAAGCACCAAGACTCAAGACAACTCAAGAGCAAATAGTTATCGAACGTCAAATCAAGCAGAGAAAACTTCATTTGATGGGTCAGTCTCTGTCCTCAAGAAGACCATGGTCTACTGTGGATAAGAACCTAGTCGGCCACTGTAGAAGTATGCCTGGTGGCAAAGGAAATGGCGAAAAGGACGATACCAAGTGGCTCACATTTAGAGTGAGGAGTGGATGAGGATGGCCTTTATATCAGCCCCAGAGAAGCCAACCAGGCCCACCACAGATAGTACAGCCAGGACATGACAGCGCCAGGTCCAGAAGAAGGTGACCACATGATAGCAGCAGTGCCTACCCCACCCAGTAAGGAGCCCATCTTCTCTCAACAACCCCACTTCTCTTTTACCCTCCAGTTTCAATGTAATGTCTTCCCTGATCTGCCAAAGATGGAACACACAGTACAATGGACATGCAGCAAGAGCTGAATCACTAGGTCCCCAAGGCACGTCTCTGCAATTGTGCATTCTAGGCACAGGCGCACAAAACACTATTTCAGTCTTTGCTCTTAAAGAGCTTACGTTCTAGAAAAAAAGTCCACCCCCAGACCTGCCCACTAACCACAGCACCAAAGGCCCTTTCAAAGCTGCCCATTTTGTTGTTCTTGCTTTGTCCCCCCCACCTCTGGTAACCTTGTGGCTCTGTTTAACCTCATCACAATTGTCCCATCTGGCTGAGAGAAATCCTGAAGCCTTCTCTGGAAACACCAAATGCTGGGGTTACCAGAGGGGAGAGAGGGGCATGTGAGCAGCTCCTTGGATGACTGCGTTTTCATTGTAGAAGAGAGAAGCAACTGGACCATGAGCAGAATTTCAGCTAGCCTCCTCATCTCTAACCAGTGTCAAGCATCTTCAGAGATTTAAGACATTATATAAATGGCAGGCCACATGCATTTATGAGTAACATTCCATTCTTGTTACTTGGAAAGGCAAGTCACTCAGAGAACTTTTACATAGGGGACAAGAATGTTTTTAGGGAATCAAAACCCAGGACTGAAAAACATTATTTTCTTAACTACTTTTAAAAATTGCTATACATCTAATGCAATTTTCTAATAATCGAAGCCTGTGGTAATAATAGATTATTTTGCTCACCAGAGTCCATCTGTCTTACATCTTACGACATATACAGGTTTATTTTGGGGAAATGTGTCTTTTCAATTCTAAGGCAATAGGTGTGGGTGACCCTACCTAAACCTTATCTTCCTTTCTGAGTGGAGGCTCCAATTGGCTTAAGTCACTGATGATTGACTTGGACAGTGGAAGAAAGTCCAAGCAGAGTCTAAGACTGAGAAGTGACCTAATCAGAGTCACATACAGGCTGCTGTTGAAGCTGACATTGTAAAGCCAGAGTAGAGAGCAGAACATGACTGAACCATTCAGGAGTCACCTCCTGCTCCCCCATCAAGTCTCTCCTGCAGCCCTTCCTTTAGATTTTGTTTCTGTAAGGAATTTGTGTTTGCTGAAAGCTGTTTGCACCTTCTAACTCTACCGAAGCAACTCAAACTGATGTAAATACCTTAACTGCTTTGGAAGGAGTAGTGTACAGAGAAGTCAAGGTCTCTTTGGAGAGCAGGGGGTCAGTGTGACAGGCAAAGACTGAGCAAAAAGACTTTTTCCTTAGTTTCTATTAACGCTGCAGGAAACAATCCATAGCATGGCACAACTGGCCCCACCCCTTAAAATCACATTTTCCTTACAGGTTGTCTCATTTGAGTTTCGCTATCCTCAATCAGAGATGCTTTACTTTTTTTTTTTTTTTTGAGAACTTCCTACATGAGGTTTATTACATTTTTATTTGTGGTAATTGATTACCCAGCACTTCTTATAGTTTAAATTATTACTTCAAATCCAGTGGTTTTGAAAATTTTCACAATAACCAAATGAGGTTGGAATGGTGGATCTATCATTCATTTTAGGCTGAAGAAAGTTGAGCCTCCTAGTTAAAAGTGAGGAGGTGGGAGTGCAGGACTGGCTTTGATCGTGGCTTCCCCAGCTCACAAAAATCCTCTGAACCAAAGATTAGAACTCACGTGGGCAGGGATGAGGGGAGAGGGTATGTTCTTAGGATAATACGCAGGCGTTTGTGGTGGGCTGCGGCTGAACACAGCCAAAGCACTGGACATCTGAATTTGTCACCTTGGCCAAGACCCTTCGTTCCACATCCTGTTCCAGGACCGGTTTGAACTCCGATCTCTGACATTCCTTCCATAATTCTAGACCTGTCTTCCAGATTTATGTTCCCCAAACAATCATCATAACTGTGGCTGATATTATCCCACTGGTGCCCGAGTCTGCGCTAAGAACTCTGCCTCCATTTTCCTTTTAAACCTTGCAATATTCCTAAGAAATCTCTAACAGATGCAGAAACTTTAATTCCTGGAGGTCAAAGGAACTGTCCTCAAGATCGGCTGGAAATCTGACTCGATCTAGGTCAGAGGAATCATCCTGAACCTTCACTGGGTCTGTACTGGTTTTGCTGAAGAAATTAAGGTCCGCATAACCTGTCACCTCTCTCCGTGTCAAAAGGGAGAGAGAAGGGAACGAAAAGGCCAAAACAAACAGAGCAATCTCGGGCTAGGCAAAACCAGAAGGGCCTTGGAAGGACGCCAGAGGCTTCTTCCCAGGCCCGGGGGGCGGGGCGTCCGTCCCTCCAGCCACAGGATCCGATGCCCTACCCTTCTAAACCCGGACCATTACCTTGTAGAGATGAGGGTTCCTGGTGACATCGTATCCGCGCTTCTTCAGGGGCACTGGGCGAGGCGGACCCGACTTGGAGTGGCAGCCCTGGGCAGGAACGGAGGGTGCCTGGCGCCGGAGGGTGCCACAGCCCATGCGTGGCAGGGAGGCCAGTCGCGGGCCAGTGACCAGCGCGGCGCCCATGGTCCTGGCGCAGATCTGGAACTAGGGAGAGACCAAGGTCAGGATTGCCCTCTAGCCAAGCCAGATCCTGCGCGCCAGCAGGGCGCGGGGCCTGAGTCAGGACACGTATTCTTGGAGAGGCTGGGGGCTCCCGATGGTTCAAGGAGCCAGCCTCCGCCCCTCCTCCGAGGCCACCTGCTCTGCGCTAGGTTGCAGATGCTCCAAGCCTCACCCGGCACCCAGCAAAGCGAAAGCAAGCTCAGAAAGCAGATCCCGTGCCTGCGGATGACAGCCCGTGCCATCCCCGCCCCCATACTGCAGAATGGGTAACTGCGCCCCGAGGGGTCCCTATACTCTCAATCCCTGTGGTTAGCCTTGGTCCCTCCTTCCTCTGCTCACCTGTCTATCTTGAGAAGCTAAAGCCTATGCGGTCCCACTGCGGGCAGGTGGGGCGAGGCGCTACTGTGTCCCCTGTCACTCTCTGGTCAAAGGCTGCACCACACAGGCAGCGCGAGCTCGCGGGACTGGGGACAGGTGCATTCAGGAAAAGCAGTCCCCAAACCTTCCCTCGTGGCACCAGACTTCCCTTGAGGATGCACGTGGGGCTCTTCATAACAAGACAAGATGAAGCTCAGTTTCCTCCCACCTCAGGCTTTTGTACTTTTTTAACCCTGGCCCTCTCCATCCAGAGAGAACTGGATTGCACTGAGGGGTGAGTACTTAAGGATCAGCATTCCTTCTTCTGCTTCCACCTTTAGAGCTGGTCCTGAGCAAGGATGCTGTCCAGTATAACAATCACAAGCCGCACGTGGCTGTAATTTTTCAGTAAATTCCTCTAAATAAAATACAATTTTACACCCATTTCCTCAGTCATGGTAAGCACTTCTTTCGGCGGTTGACAGCATGTGTGTATGTGCACAGGTGCAGACCACTTCCAGCTTTGTGCCAAGTCCCTCAGCAGTTCCTAAGTGGGCTTCTAGGAACCCCATGCCGCTGGCCATAGATGTGAGGGTCACACCCTCACCTTGATGCCCCCCATCCTTGAATTTAAACGTGTACGTCCTCCTCGCAGTAGTCAAAAGACTCCTTCTACAGGAACTATTTCCTGTGTGGGATAGCACCCAAGTCCTCGGCAGGCCTTTCGGTTAACCACTGCCTGGCTCCTGCCAACTTCTCATGTTCACCCTCCTTCACCTTGTGTTGCCCTTGAGGTCTCCTCTCTCTTGCTTTCTTTCTTCGCCTTATTCAGTCCCCAGCCTCCACCTGAGGGCCTTTGCACCTGCTGTTGCTTTGGCATGGGATGTCATCCTCCAGCCTTCCAAACAACTTGCAATCTCACCCCTCAGGCTGCCCCCGATTTGTCCACCTGGAGGCCATCACTCTAACTATTCCAGTCAGTGTTGACCATCACCAGGAGATGCATAAGAGAAGCATTTTCCCCTACATATAAATTAACAAGTCAGTTATGAGCTCATCGTTCTGGTGGCTTAGTGTCTGCTTCCCACCCCTAAAAGACAGGCTTCACTAGGCTAGGGTCTTTGCCTGTAACCATTTGTTCTCAGGGCCTGGCATGTCTCTGTACAATAAAAAATAGTTGTTTGGTGAATGAAGGTAAGGGACCACTCTGTTCATCAGGGCTACCAGCTCTCAGAATGGCTGCCAGACAGACAGGTGTGCTTCTCTCAGACTCATCTTCAAACCTCATCCCATTCTCATGTCCCAAGTACAAAGCAGGCATGTTGGAGCTGTCAGGGTCCTCCTGTCTGGACTCAGGATTCAGTCTCCTCAAGAATGATGGCCTTCTCTTGAAGTTGATCTCCTCTCTGCTCCAATTTCCAGTTCTCCGTTGGAATGATCTATATTAACCAGTGCTTCTTAGAGTGACATCAGGAGTCCTTGTTGAAAGGATAGAAGCAGTGTCAACAGTACAGATTTTTCAGGCCCCATCCACAGAGTCTCAGCCAGCAGAGGTGAAATGCCTGGTTAGGATTATTCTTAGGCTGGATACTTCCACAAGCCTATCAATGATATTTTAATTAATAAAGTAAATTTGAGTTAGAGCTTTTATAGTCTGTAACCAAGAGCACCAACTTCTTTTAATATTATTTTTATATTTGCATATATCACCATCAATTGTCAAACATCTTAAGGACAGAGATTGCATATGCGAGCTTTCCTTCTTCAGTAGTGACTAAAGAGCAAATCACTAGAAGCTGTTTATTCAGTGAGTATGCCCTTGTTCAACACAACGACCTTTTCCTTGCTTGGGTGTAAACCCAGTCTTTTGAAACCCAGCTAGAAACAAAGATGCAAATAACGGAAGGGTTCAAACAAGTACATATAATTTTTTACACTATCAATTCACTGAAGCTTATCGAGTTTGCTTGAAAGTCTTTCATGTTTCATAACCTGTGGCTGATTCCCTCTCAGCCCAGTCACAGCTCTAACAATGTTATCATGTTGGTTACAGTAATGTGCCAAGTACAAGCCATGGGGTGCGTGGCAAGAGGTGAGTTCTCAGGCCCTGTTTCCTCAGGATACAGATCCTGCTGTTGCAGTCCTCTGAGGTGATTTGGTGCACTCCACAGGAGCGCTAACCCCACTTCAGTATCCCATTTCTTCCCTGTGAAAAGTCAGGAATGGGAAAGAGTGGTTCTCCCCGAGGGAAATGGGATGGCTGTAGCAGTCAGTTGGCATCTGCTTAGTTTTTTTTGAAGGGGGGAAGTGCATCACATAATCACATTGATTTTCAAGGAAGTCTGGAAACTGTTGTCTGCCATAAAAGCATATATGCTTTACTGAGGCTCTATTACTAAAAGGAAGAAACTAAGAATTGTTTTTAGGGGCTGACTGTACTAAAAAGTACAGTCTAGATATAATACTCATTTTGTGGTGAGGAGCTTGGCATACAGGGTAGGCTCGGAAACTGGCATCTATAACTGCTCTGTGGGTTCCAGCTCGGCTTTATTGTAACCTCCTTACTTTTCAAGATGAACACAAGATTTCAGAGACAAAGTTTAGAAGCAAGGGAACATTCTAGAACTTTTCCAATTCCATTAAAAAAAAGAACAAAACAACAACAAAAAACCCTAACTGTGGAGACCCACAGAGGCTTCCTAGTGAGACCTTACTCAGGGTCAGAGAATCTGAGTTTGCTTTATCCAGCAGGGCATGTTTACCAGGTGTTTGGAAGGGTCTGCACTTGGCTGTATGGTGTGCTTTGATCTTGCAAGGGGGAGGTATTTTGCCTCTCCCTGTGGCATATTATAAAAAGCTTCTTTGAATAAAGCTCTGGGCATGGCTGGGTATTGACCCAGGGCCCTCCCGCAGCGTCTTTCTTACCATCTTTCTACCTAATATTTCTTCATTCCTCTCTCCTCCACCCAAGAACCCTTCGAAAGGTGGGAGCAGGTTTGATCTGGTCTCTGGTGGACTCCCACACCTAACATTCTTATCAGCCAGTATGGTAGTCTGTTCTAGCATTAGATAAAACTAGTGATCCTCCATCATCTGCCTTGCTCCTCCCCTTTCACATCCCACCTGCTGACTTCTGCTGCCTTTGTAATGTTGCTTCCTGAGGTGACAGGGTAGGAATCTCACTTTACCAAAGGTTCCATTTCTAAATTCACTTTATACCTTTGCTTTTCTAGATTTGAGTATTTAAGTGCTACCTTACTGAATTGTGATTTCCTTAAAGACTGAAACCACCACCCTACAATGGGGGTGAATACTCCAGCTAGAAATCATACATTACCAAATAAAACTCTAGTACCAGGAATGAGTTACCTCTTTCTGAGTTGGTGGCCCTTAGGGCCTCAAAGACCCCCAAAACATTACTTGGCAGTAAGACCTCACTGCTGAAGATACCATATGCTTAAGTCATAGAACATCAAGAAACCTAGGTGGCACTCAACTGGAAGCTTCATTTATATCAGCTGGCTTCACAGTTTTATAAGGTGCTATACAAGCCATGGAAGGAGAAAAGTAATCATCAGTCTCACCTAGCTATTAACTCTGTGAGATATAATGATGATCCACCTGGTAAGTTATGTTCCCTGGTGCAATAGTGGTATAAAACCTGCTCCATGAGACGGGTCCTATATCAGACACTATCAAGGAGGCCAAGAACCAGAGACTAGATAGATCATGGGCCCTAGAGGGAAACCTATTTATATTATTTTGCTAGAAGGAAACCTACTTACATTATTCTGCTAAAGGAACATTGTAATAAAATGACTCCTGATGACATATTGCTTGCTATACCCACAGATCAGTGAACATATCACTCAATCTTCATCAGAAGTGATGCTTCTTCTTGCAATAGACGGCAACTAACACAGAGACCCACAATTGACCAATATACAGAGAATAAGACACTTATGAGTCCCCTGTCTTAAAGAGGATGTCTATCACACCCCTCTTACCAAGGCTCAGGGATCTATGTGGAAGATGAGGTGGGAAGATTTTAAACGCCAGAGGTGGTAGATACCTTCAAGGAAGCAGTGTTTTCCAGACTCTGCAGGGCAGATGAACATACAAACTCATGTTTGACAGTGTCAGCATGCATAAGACCTGCATAAGTAAAAGCCAGACAAAATCCCAGCAGGGAGGAGGGTAGGTGGGCATAAAATCCCACCCCTCGGCAAAGAGCTATTGGCATTTGATTGCAGCTGGGTGAAGGAAAGAAAGTTTTCTGTAGTGGAGTGATATTTGGTATATGGGTCACACTCCAGGGCAGGTCCCATGCCCAGGAGTAGTTGGCCAACACAGACAGGATTCCATGGGGTTTGTTTTGTTTTGAAACAGGAAAAAACATGATGTTGGGTGGATAGAAAAGAGGGGAGGGGCTTGGGAGGGGATAGGGGAGGGAGAATGAATATGATCAAATATATTGTATGAACCTTTCAAAGGATGGATGTAGGAAGAATCTTAAAAGGTCTTATTAATAAAATCAAACCCAGGGCCAGGTATTAGGGTGAATGCTGGAAGATCAGAGAAGCAGAACAAGCCACAGCTACCTCACCTCGCCAGTTCCTCAGCTGATCCTGTTTCCTCAGACTGGAAGCCTCTGAGTCCTCATCCAAATGGATCTCAGCTGAACTGCTGCTCAAAAGCCTAAAAGCTTAACCAGCACTAGTTCCTGGTCCTCACACCTTATATACCTTTCTGCTTCTTGCCATCACTTTCTGGGATTAAAGGCTCACTTCCTGGGATTAAAGGTGTGAGTCACCATGCCTGGCTGTTTCCAGTGTGGCCTTAAACTCACAGAGATCCTCATGGATCTCTGCCTCCCAAGTGATAGTATTAAAGGTGTGAGCACCATCATTTTCTGATCTCTATGTCTGTTTAGTGGTTGTTCTGTTCTCTGACCCCAGATAAGTTTATTAGGGTGCACAATATTTTGGAGAACACAATACCACCACAGATGGATAAAAAAATATTACTTAAAAAAGATTACAACGATCATTTACAAGTCTTTGTACCTTTAGTACCTGGGTCGGTGCCTGGCTAGCACAGAGAATATACTTGGTCTGTTGAATTTCGACATCTGTCAGGCAAGGCCTTTCTCCGCCATCACTTCTGTTTAAATACCATCGTCACCAGCCAGTCTCTCACAGTTCAGTAAGCTCATCGTCCTCCTTCATATCCCCAAATGCCTCCATGTGTATCTACTACATCATTAAAACCAGTCTCTCTTGCATGTAGTTTATTTATATGCCTGTCTTCTCTGAGCCTCTGGGGACCTCATGAAGGCAAACAACTGTAGATTCCAATGGTCTGGATTCTACTAGTGAATAGTTCACGTGACCTTGAGCATTTTAAGTGACCTTATACAACCTCACCATCGTCATGTTAAAACTGAGATCCTACTGTTATTTCTAGCATTTTTTGGTGGATTTATTTGCTTATTCAAAGCACTTGTAATGCACTGACATGATGCCAAGTACAGTTCTAAACACTCAAGTGGAGACTTGAGATTTAGAAACTGTAAGGTAATTCCATGGAACCTATGCTTCTGATTTTGATCATTTTCCAGGCTGTCCAGATTCAGTCTCCTCATGCTGGCTAGCAGCAGTAAATTGTGGTTCCCAATTGCTCAACCATGAGAATAAACGACGGGTGTTTGGCAGTGCACTGGCTGCTAAGCTCTGATATTTGGGAGGTTGGGTATTGTCTTAGTTAGGGTTTCTATTGCTGTGAAGAGACACCGTGACCACGGCAACTCTTATAAAGGAAAAACTTTTAATTGGGATAGTTTACATTTTCAGAGGTTTAGTCCATTATCATCATGGCGGGACAAGGCGGCACACAGGCAGACATGGTGCTGGAGAAGGAGCCGAGAGTTCCATATCTTGATACGAAGGCAACAGGAAGTAAACTGTGTCATTGATTGTAGCTTGAGGATAGGAAACCTCAAAGCCCATCTCTACAGTGACACACTTCCTCCAACAAGGCCACATCTATCCCAACAAAGCCACACCTCCTAAGAGTGCCACTGTCTATGGGGGCCATTTTCTTTCAAACCACCTCAGGTAGAGTGAATGTATTTTCAACTAATAATATTTCTCACTCAAAATGGACTTACAGGTGGTAAGCCAATTAACTATAAGTCAAAGAGCACCTGTAGTAACTCATTTACTCCTACAGTAGTTTTGTAATTACTCCTTTACAGAGCTATCTTTCTGACTTAGGGCTGGAGCATGCATCTTACAAACTGCTTCTTTTGCAGCAGGTTTCCCAGTAATTCCTGTTGGTGGGAGCAATGGGGGAGACTGAAGGCTGGAGAGGACAGACTTTACTCTGTTTTGACTGGTCCATTTCAGTTCAAGAGCTCAACCATAGTCCATTGACTGGCATCAGTCATTGGTCCCAGAGTGCAGCCTCCTTCCTTACCAAATATAGCCTCACCGAGCACTTGCACACCCGCCAGCTGGCCTCCGGCTCCTCAAGTCCAGCCTTCGGCAGTTCCAGCAGCTCCTTTCATTCTCCACCTTAAGCTTCTTCCTGTGGTTTCTTGTACCAGGCTTTTTCTTTTAGGCCACCAACCAGCTCCCAAATCATGACACAGAGGCTTATTATTAGTTTTGAATGCCCAGCCTTAGCTTATCTTTTTTTTCTGGCTAGCTCTTTAAACTTAAATTCACCTGTGTCTCTTCATCTACCTTTTGCCTTTGTGCTTTTTTTTTTAAACCTTCTTTCTGTATATCTTACTCTGTGTCTGCTGGCTGGAGGCTCCTTGGCTTCTGGCCCCAGGCATCTTGCTGATTCTCTCCTTCCTTTTCTTGCTGAGCTTAGAGTTCTCCTCCTATTTATTCTGTCTGCCAGCCCCACCTATCCTTTCTCTGCCTAGCTATTGGTCATTCAGCTCTTTATTAGATCCATCAGGTGCCTTAGGCAGGCAAGATGAAACAGAGGCAACCCATCTTTACATCAGTAAACAAAAGCATAAACAAAAGAAAGACACCTTTACACAGTTAAAGTAATATTCTGCAGCATAAACCAATGTGACACATCTTTACCTAGTTAAAATAATATTCCACAAACTTCTAGTGGCTGCCCCAGCACCCCCCACCTTCTCATTCAGCCCCCTAACACCAGTGAAAACCGTTCTTTATATCGAATTCATTGTTTGGTTCTGTTTGCCCAACTTAGTCCAGCCTAATGTGACTCGGAAACTGGTGTTACCCTCAGTTTTCAAACCAGGACACAAACCAGAGGAGCTGCTTTGCCTGAGTGGGCTGGGGTTGAAATCTGGACTCCAGATGCCATAGTGGTTCTAGGACACCAAAGACTTAGATCTGTGAAGTGCTCCACCAGGCCTGATGTGTGGTGAACCGCAAACAAACAGTTCTAGTCTGATAGCCAGTCACCTCATCATGGCCTTCTCTATCAGCCCTCTATCCTACACGAGCCCTCGCACATGGTTGTGTAACCACCGTCAGAGTGGGAGCACCGAGCCTCTCCTTCCTTTCCCTCTGATCTCCATTGGGCGGAGCGTTTCCAGGGAAACGGATTCTCCCTCTCTTCTTATCCCTCTCCCACTTCTCGGCTACCCCTCACTACTCACCGTGACTCGGTCTCTTGACTTCAGGCTCTCTATTTATTAAATGAGAAGAAACAGCTGTTGGACAGTCTGAAACACAACAAAGAACAATTAAGCGGTTTTGGAGCAGAAGAAAACATTTTCTTTTTTTGGTGCATTGCACTTCTCTCTGTTCTATTTCACTGTCATAACCACAATAGCTAACTTGAACAAGAAAAGGATATACTTTTACCTAATCACATTTTTAATAGAGAGCCATCCAGACTCAGCTTTCCCTGCCTTGTTATCGCAAGAACACTTTGGAACCTGTTTATAAACTCTTGCAGCCTTCCTAAGTAATTGTTGCAGCAGGTATAATTGCTCCCAGATAGAAGAACACGATACATCGCCTTTCTCAACAGGCTTTCTCTGCATTCTCATTTTGTTCTGCAGTTAGATCTCAGCAGGCCTGCTTGGAGTCCTAGCCCTGCCTCAAGGACAGCCCTTATTTTCATGGCTCATTTAAGCTCTAACAATGCCGAGGCCATTTCATACACGGCTCTACTTCCATTCCGCGATATGGGTTCTGAAAAGAAATGTTGCCTTTAGTCCGAGTGACCAGTGCCCTCTGTGTGTTTTCCAGGCCGGTGGATTTCCCAGAGGTTGTTTAAGGGGCGGGGCGGGAGGGGGGAAAAATCTATTTTCTACCCTTCTTGAAATACTCTATTCAAGCGCTCCCTCCTCTGACAGCCACTGCGCCATCTCACCATTATGTTCCGTCCCCTCCACCTCCTCTTCCCTCACAGGAAAGTTAGACAAAAAGGCAACTGTTGGGAGAAGGCAGGCTTCGGAAACAGAAACCCATGGCAGCAGCTGCTGAGCCACACAGCTGATAAGGGGGAACAAATCTGTGCCCTCCTTGTTTGTTTGGAGGTCAGAGCAGCAACCCAGTAGGGTGAGGGGAGGGCTCTTTGTCCACGGTGTGATTTGACCATCTGGCCCGTTCAGCATCCCCTGGACCAGCTGACCCTGGCCACTGGCTGCTTCCCTGGCTCCTTCACAGCCTCCGAACTTGTTAAGCTGTAATGAGCATCTCTCCCCTTTTCCTAATTGACTTTGCAACAGTTCCCATACACTTCCACAAAGGAGGGGCGAAGGAGAGGTTCTGCCCGCTGACAATCTTTTCTTCGTGGGACAAAACTCACGGGCAAGCCGGAGGAATCCCGAGTTTTCACTGGAGAGTTTCGGTTATTTCCGTTCGAAGTGTTTTAAAAGCGTGTTTTCTCTCTGTGTAATTGGTGAGATTAAGACAGACTGTTGTTTCTAGAGAATTTGGGCTCTCCTCGGCTCTTTATTACCTCAATTAGTTTTTGTGTTCCCGTCTCACAAGGTTTAGCCACTCGACCCCTCTCTCAGCTGGTATTCAGCTTCAAATCCTTTTGACTGATTCACCCAGCCTTCCCCCAAGGAGATGTAATTTGTTTCCTTTGTGGATTCACAGCTCTTGAGTTTAGCTTGTGCAGGGTGTTATTGCGATGGATGTTATCTGGCCTTCAGGCGGCACACAGAGCCGCATTCACTAGGCTGTGAGACCCAGTGTGGATTTTGACTAAGGAGCCAGGGTTCTCCCTCAAAGACTACCAGTTTTCCAGTCGCAGGCTTCTTATCAGACGTATCTGTACTTCTAAGGACAGGTTGATTTCCTTTCCCTTAGCTTTGCACTTTCAACTTGGCCTCAAATCTGGAAGAATGGCTTTCAAAGGTGAAAGTGGAGACCCTGTAGAAACGCTACGGACTAAAGAGATGCTTGCTGCTTTGCTTTCAGGCACCACAATTAGCTGTAGATCTTATTTATCTTTGTTTTTATTTGTAACAGGCTCCATGCTGCTGTTTCAAAGCAGATTCTGAGGTCTAAGCATCAAGGGCATGCTATACAATGCTTTTATTTGCATGATGAAAAAAAGCATGTGAGCCAAGGTTGCCATTTCAGGCCATCATCTCAGACTTTTGCCCAATATTAATGTATATTGTATAGTAACTCAGAGCTTTCTCTTTGGAGTCACAGTATGTGTTGCTGGATCCTGGTTCTGGCAAGATCACTGGCGTGTGATCCTGAGGGAATTTGCTTAATCCTTCTGAAAGCCCATGTTGTCTATAAAGCAATCCTGATCCTAATAGTAATTAGCTCATACAATGGCTGTGGGGATTAAGTAACTGCACATAGTAAACCTTGGGTAAATGTTAAGTATTATTTCCATACCGCATCTGTATTCCCACAAAACAGTTCCGAGCATGTGATACTGAATAAACATTGGTTAAATTGGACTTGACTAGTTTTTTCATGGGCTCAAATTTCAAAAGCTCTGTATGAGATATTTGTATATCTCCAGAGCAGGTATAGCCCTGGGGCAGAGGCTGAATACTCACAGAGTTTTGTTGTTTTTAAATGATAAAACACGAACATGTTTTTAGGTACTGTGTCGGTTTCTACCAAAATGGGAGTTGTATGACCTCATGGGCCCCAATTACATCGTGTTGCAGGTAAGCTCATTCTCCCACATGGCCTTTACTTTTCTTGATCTACTTCCATTTCAACAACTTCAAATACAAGGACCTCAGCTGCTCCCAAGTTTGTGCATATCTAGGAGTCCATCTGGCAGAGGAGAAGGTTTGTAATCTACTTAGCAGAGTCAGGTTCTGTGATTTGAGCCACACCTCTGGCTGCTCTGGTCTTTTCCTGCAGTGAAGAGGTGTGTGTTTGTGTGTGTGACAGAGAGACAGAGACAGAGAGATAGAGAGATCCAGTCATCGCTGTAACTCTGTTTCTGTTCTTCTTGAGTCACTGGCCACCATAACTTCTGAAGCCCTGCGGCTGGCTGCTTTCTCAGCTGTTGTTGCTTGAAACTGTGGGATCTCTCCTGATGGGGCAGAGGAAGGTGGGGGTGGATGCCTAGCTCTCTTCTTCCCATGGGTGCTGTAGATTTACCAGCTCCAAGAAGAAGGCAGCTCTCCGGAAGAATGGAGAGCATCTCTAAGGATCCAGTTGCTTTACCTCTCCTCTCTTCAGTGCACACGAAGTGGGCTCCAGGACAACCTTATACCACACTTGGAACTTCTATTTACTCCTGTCCCTGCTTCTAATTCAAGTCTATCCTGAAGACAGTTTCCTTTTTTTTGTTTACTATGATTTCCAGGAGGAGAGGCATGCATTCAGGCCTTGTAGACCCACCAAGTCAGATAGACATAAAATCAGCCAACTGTAGTTACGTGCAAGTTCTTCTTCACGAGGCTCCACGTGTAAATCAGTGACATACCCAGGCATCCAAATAAATGTCTAAGACCCTCCATCATATTTATGACCTTTGTCAGTCTATAATGCACAGGAACACTGTGTAATGTAGCACACCTATCCATGATACATCCACATAGCTTTAAAAATACTTTCTTTAATAAGATTTAGTAACAGAGGGGAGGATTAGAGTTTCCTTATGAGTCAGAAGATTTGAAGCTTAGTTGGAAACTGTCTACAACCTCCAATAATTATAGAGCACATGAAATTACATAATTCTGAAGTTGAGGAATCATCTAGGCTTTATAATTAATGAAAGATGGTGCCAAGCATAGAACCTTTTCTCTTTGGGAAGTTTTCTGGATGCCAGAAGTCACTCAGTGGGTCATCACTAGCAAGGTTCTGGTGGAATGGGAGCAGTCTCTCCTGTGAGAAGTCCCTCCTTATGAATAAATCAGAATAACCACACATGGCAGACTTATTTTGTTTCTTCTCTTATATTTTTAAAGACGATTCATAGTTCAGATAGATATTTTCTCATTTTAAGCAAGAGATGAAATGGATAAAGAAACCAGACACTGAGCCCTGGAACTACCATAGAGAGGAGGTTTATAAGAATGAATAGGCCTGGCGGTGGTGGCGCACGCCTTTAATCCCAGCACTTGACTTGGGAGGCAGAGGCAGGTGGATCTTTGTGAGTTCGAGGCCAGCCTGGTCTACAGAGGGAGATCCAGGAAAGGCGCAAAGCTACACAGAGAAACCCTGTCTTGAAAAACAAACAAACAAACAAAAAAAGAATGAATAGACTCTGAGTTGGGGTTTTAAAACCTATTCATTAGTTCTAACAAGCCAAGAAGATAAAAAGATCATGGACAGAATGGGAAGTGATCTATAATAAATGATAATTGGTAGAAAAAGCTTTGAGAGTTGCACAATATATTTGCACTTTAGAAATCTTGCAAATTCTGTACAGTGTATGACAGGGTATTGGATGGAATTTTTTCCCTATTAACTCACAATTTTAGTAACAGATCAAAACCAAGATGAATAGGCAGTACTCTATGTCCTACAGAAAACAAGGAGCCACCAGACATGACCTCCATTGGTCTTAGCTGAAGGGGTTCTCTATCGCTCACTCTCAACACTCTGTTAGTAGAAGATGAGAGCCTGTGACTGAGAAAAGTCCATAGACAAAGAAAATGCCAAGGCACCGTGCATGAGCAAGGGCCTTTGTCATAGAATAGAAGGGTGCTAGTTTCTGGCTAGATGCTTATTGATGAACTAACTTGGGCCCACCAGGTGGACCAGCATGAGACAACTCATGAAAGAGCTTGCAAGCAGCCTTGCAAAGTGGGGAGTTTGAAAAGTAGAGGTTGACTGGGTAGTTGGTGATGGGAGAGGAAAGAGATCAGATGCTTTTGGGGTGACCAGTGCCCAGGAGGTCTCAGAGCAATACCAGGGAAATAGCTAAGAATTCTAGGATATGGTACCCAGGAGGGCCCCGGAGTACTCCTTATCCTATTTTTGGAGAGGATTATAGACTTAAGAGGATGTTGTGTCCAACATCCCAACTGAAAACAGTCTGAGCAGAAGGTCACATGGAACCAATGCTGGAGCTATTCCCTGAAGCCAGGATCCTATGAGGCTCCTAACAAAAAAAAGCAGATCTTGCATCTAGCGACAAATCCAGCTTTGGAACACCTACTTCTGAATGAACATTGATTGTTCCAAGAGCACGACAGGAAACAAAATCTGAATCAAAAGGCCTTTTGTCTTTCGGCCCTTTGTGTTAATTTCCAAGGGCTACTGTAATACATTGCTATGAGATTGGTTGCTTACACTATCCTAGATTTATTCTCCAACAATTCGGGACACTAAAGTTAAGGTGTCAGTGGACTGCTTTTCCTCTGAAAGCTCTATGAGATATTGTTTCTCTTGCTCTTTGAGCTTCTAGTGACTCCAAACGCTCCTTGGCTTGTGGCTACACCATTCCAGTCAGTCCCTGGTCACCTTGCCTCTCCTCTTCTCTGTGTGTGTTTCTATGCCAACTCTCATACTGCAATGTCATTGGATTTAGAGTCTGCCTGGCATTATCTCAACTCAGTACCTTTAGCACAATTACACTTACAAAGACTCTTTTTTTTTCCAAGGAAGTTTCCAATCACAGGTTCCAGGTATTAGAACATCTTTTGTTGGGTAACAACTCAACCCTCTGCATTCCATGTCTCACGTCCCATCTCTGATCAGGTGGCAATCAGATTTAGTGAAGGGAAGAGAAGGCAGCAAGCCCAGGTATGGGAGAAGAATCTTTGAAATGCCTGTGAGATTGTAGTTTTAAGTTGCACTTCACTAAACTTTAATTACCTCAAAGTAACTTTGAAGTCGTGAGATCTGCCTTGATTTCCTCATGGCCAGGTGTATCAGAAGGCAGGGATGGAAAAGGGTAAAACAGAATTCCTTATCACAGTCTGTTGAGTTTGGCATTTTCAATAAACCAGTTAAATTAACAGTAGTTAATGATTCATTTTTCTTCTAATAGGAGAACTCTGGCTGGCTCTCTTTTTCCATAAGAAAAGCACAATTTAGAAGGGGTCTCACCAATACATGTATTCTCAGTGTTGTATTGAAAAGGGATTGAGCTGTTTGGGAAAAACTGTCACAGAAATCTAAACTACAAGATGGTATTAAATCTCCATCGCTGAAGTGGAAAGAGTGAGAATACATTCTTTTAATAGCAGGCATTCTATGCATTGCTGGACGACTGACTCCTGTTGTGGTCAGATAAGGAAGGTACACCGGCACTCCCACTACCCCAACCCGTCATATTCTAGTAACACAACTAAATTAGTGTCAGCTCCGCCACGACGCTGCTCGCGCTGAGTTGTTACTAGTGGGAACCTTCAAGGCAGGGGCATTTTTAAAGAGGCAGTCATCTGACAAGTGTTACAGGGAAGTCTAAACCTTAGTACCTTCTGCTCTTTCATGACTTGTCATGAATTTGAATTCATGGTTTCATATTGCTGTAACCTTTATAACATTGATTTTTGCTGTTCATCATGTTAGCTCTTGTTCATAGTTTTTCATTCTATGTACATTTGACAAACTGGCTGTCTGGGCCTGTGTTAATAGGAACTTTGGGGATAGGACAGGCTCAGAGGCAGTGAAGACTATTGCTCTGGTATTCAGTAAGTTAAAATATAAACACTCAGAGGGCCTCAGTAGTTTTTGCAGCATCAGACATTTTAGGGAATTGGGAAAAACGAATAAAATAAGCTAATATTAAAGTTATCAGGGCCTGAGGAGATGGCTCAGTTAGTACAGTGCTTGCTGTACAGGTATGAAGGCCTGAGTCTGATCCCCAGCACCCATGTAGAATGCCAGGCATGGTAAAGTGCACTTGTAATCTTCACAGAGGTACATGGGGAGGTAGAGATGGACAGATCCCTAGAGTTCATTGGTCAGTCCATCACCCTAATCAGCAGGACCCGGGTTCTAGTGAGAACTCTCATCTCAAAAATCACCTGAGCTAGACCTCTGAACTCTACAATCACGTGCAAAAAGCATGCATGTGCAACTGTACACACATCTGCATTCTCTCACACACACGTGAACCAGTATGCATGCATTTAAACACACACCCACACCCCCCCACACACACTGTACTTTAAACAAAAGAGTTTTCAAATCTTGACACCCCAACCTCCTGCCCCCACATTTTTCTTCCTTTATGAATTATGTGTTTTGAAAAAAACAAGTTACTCAAACAGCACTTATTAAGAAAAAGTTCATCTGTTCATCAGTGCTTTCTTAGGGGCCGTTTTTTATGTAGTTATTAGTAATGTGGTTTGTATTTAGTGTCATGAACTGCATAATCACAGCAGGTCATGGCTCAGACATCATCATAATGAAGGAAATATTATGACTCCAGCTGCTGTGCTACAGGTCCAGGATTATATGTTCTCTGGATTTGTTCATTGGAAGACCGAGGTTACCAATGAGTATGTAAAACTGTTACCCACCCAGTTTATCCTAGAGATTCTGATGATGCTGACACAGAATCACAGCTGTGATGAGCAAAAGCTAAGCTAGGTTAACAGAGTTAATATTACTTTTACCCTAAAGAAACTTAGCCTTTGGGGTGGGAGAGATGGCTCAATGATTAAGAGCACTGTTACTTTCCCAGAGCGTTTGATTCCCAGCTCCCACATGGTGACTTGTAACCATCTATATCAACTGTTCTAGGAGATCTGATGCCCTCTTCTGGCCTCTGTGGGCACCAGGCACACATGTTGTGCATAGACACACATGCAAGCAAAACACCCGTACACATCTAAACAAACAAACAAACAAACAAACAAACAAACAAATAAATAATAAAGATTATGGGAGCTATATATATATTTTTAAAAAACTGTACTTTTATTTTAGTTGATGTGATACATTTTGAGTTTCTGTAAAGATGTTTTCTATTTTTGAACTTGAGGCATTCCTTTCTGAGACCCCCAAGGTTTAGGGAGCCTCATGGAAGAGTGAGGAACCTCTATTCTAAGACATCTTGATTCTCTGACTAAACTTCAGCTGCACTCCACACTGTCATAACTTCGCAGGTTCTGGGTCATGAAAAACATCCGTCATAGGGGGGACTGCAAAAGTGGACTGTTGAAGTGGGAATGTTGGAGTCACTTTTAGTGTCCCAACTCTTCAAACACCCTCTTGGCTGAGTTTGGAAAGAACATTTTTTTATCTTTAGTGTCAAAGAAACAGCCACTAAAAACAGAATTACGTGAGCAAAAGTTCATGGCAGCCCTACTGTGTGCCTGGCACTGTAGCAGACACTTCACCTTCAGCGTGTTTCCCCCACAGCTCTGCACAGCAGATTTCATCATCTCAGTTCAGCATCAGGCATAAGGATTCATATTTTGAAAAAACATTTTTTCCTTCTATACATCTGGCACCCTTTCTCAGTTTAGACTCACCTTGGGCACTGGTTTTCCATAGTAAGGCTCTTAGAGCAAACAATTTAAAAGGATCAAGAGAAGGTGATTTTTGCTTATAAAGACTAAACAGTAGGTTTGGGAAAAATACTTTCAATGTGAACTTTAACCAAAATAGAAAAGATATCAGTTTTTAAATTAACAGTCTAGAAGAGAAGTTAGAAGAAAAAGAACTTTCTTATTTCATGTTCTTAAAAACATCTCGCTAGCTACTTGTAGCTCAAACAGAGGACCTGGAATAGTTAGTGTCCATCCATCTTAGAGGGCTCTGAACTGTCAGTTTGGGCTGCTGAGTTGTGTGACCTCAAGGAAAGCTCGGCCCTGCCTCCTGTCACCTGCTTTCATCTTGGGGATCCTTGTGTGTAAATGAATGGTTCTCTCCCACCCACCTGTTCCCAGATACCCCACAGACGCTTCTCAAATAATTGACTTGGAGGCTTAATGTTGCTTATAAATGCTCAGCCAATAACTCAGGCTTGTTACTAGCTAACTCTTACATGTTAAGTTAACCCATATTCCTTATTTATGCTCTGCCATGCAGTGGTACCTGTATTAGCATGACACTTTCATCTCCTGCTCCCTGTGTATCTGGCTGGTGACTCCTGACTCTGCCCTTCTCCTTCCCATCATCCACCTGCACTTCCTGCCTGGCTACTGGTCAATCAGCATTTTATTAAACCAATTTGAGTGACAAATCTTTACAGTGTACGAGAAGATTATCCCACAGTACTTTTGCCTGGGCCAACGCTTCCAGGGCTCCTTCTGCTGCACTTTTCTTGTTCCCTCAAGGTTCTTGCCTTGGTGTCTTCCTCAGCTCAGACTGCCATAACCAAAGTACCATGGGGTGGCAGGCTCAGGAACAGACACTTGCTCACTTTCCTGAAGCCAGAAAACCTGAGATCATGTGTGTGGGCTCTCTTCTTCACAAATGTTCTATCTTCACACAATGAGGAAAGAGACTAAGGAGCAAGCCCTCTCCTACTTCTTATCAGTCTATTAAAAGTCATCCAGGAGGCTCCACTTTCATGACCTAATTATGGCCCAGAGACTCCTCCTGAGACACTATCACACCAGGGATTGGGGTTTCAACATGTGTATTTTTGGAGGATGCAAACCTGAGCTTGGTAACCTGCACTCTACTTCTGAATGTCTATTCCATATGCCTTGAAGCACAGGTCTGCTGCTACATTCTGCTTTTTGCTCTTGGCCTTTTCTACAGCTCACTGATTCTGATAGGTAAATGCCTCACAAGAAACAGCACAGGATGCTGTCCACTTAAATATGTTTCTCTTCTCTCTAGGAGTTTGGCACTGGGACCTTATTACTAGCTCCCTTATAGTTCTTGCATGCCTTCAATCAAGCCTTTTTATTTCAAGATGTATCCTATTGTAGAATATTATTTTAAGGCATGTTACTTTTGTTTGTGTTGCATTTGTTTAACTCTGTGAAGTTGTGTTACTGTGCCTGTTTAAAACACCTGATGGTCTAATAAAGAGCTGAACGACCAATTGCAAGGCAGGAGAAAGGATAGGTGCGGCTGGCAGGCAGAGAGAATAAATAGGAAAAGAAATCTGGAAGAAAAAGAAGAGCAAGAGAACAAGGAGAGGAGGACACCAGGGGCCAGACACCCAGGCACACAGCCAGTCATGGAGTAGGAGTGAAAGTAAGATATACAGAAGTAAGAAAAGGGAAAAGTCCAGAGGCAAAAGGTAGATGGGATAATTTAAGTTAAGAAAAGCTGGCAAGAAACAAGCCAAGCCAAGGTTGGTCATTTATAATTAAGAAAAAGCCTCTGTGTGTGATTTATTTGGGAGCTGAGTGGTGGGCCCTCCAAAAGAGAAAGGAGTCAAAAGAGTATAAAACAACCAACAACAGTATCCAGCTCTTTGAATTATTCCTCAGAAAGTGATTTGTTTGAAGGCACCCATAGTCAGAAATGGACTTGAGAATAGTTGAGTAGAAGTGATGGGGGACGTGTTTTGTGTTTTGTTTTTTTTTTTTTTGTTTTTTTTTTTGTTTTTTCGAAACAGGGTTTTTCTGTGTATAGCCTTGCGCCTTTCCTGGAACTCGCTTTGGAGACCAGACTGGCCTCGAACTCACAGAGATCTGCCTGCCTCTGCCTCCCGAGTGCTGGGATTAAAGGCGTATGCCACCACCGTCCGGCTGGGGGACGTGTTTTTTAACTAGGAATTCCACCAGCCTGTGGAGTCTATATGCTCTCTGTGTTCCTCAGCACTGTGCCTCCTTTTTTGTGCTGATATCAACATAGAAATTACACCAGCTGATGGAAAACCCAAAGACCCAGGACTAGCAGGGAGGATACAGGAGCCGATGATGACCTTTGCTGCATATTAGAGAGTAAATTTCTTTCTTCTCATGGAAGAGGGGAACAGAGTGGGTGTTTCCTAGGAGGAAGATGTTTTCCACACTGATATTCCATGATGGCTACAAAAACACTGGTAGAAGTAGCTCTCAAATGTCTTAGTGAAGCTTCTGTAGTGCTGTGGGATCTTGCCTTCAGTTCTTCATAGGAGATGGCAGATGGTATCAAAGAAAACCAGGCTGCCTATAGCATGAGCCTACTGACATAGGCTTTGGAGGATTTCTATCTGCAACTATTCTGCAACAACATTGGAGAAGTGAGCACGGCATTAGTGACTATCTCCCAGCACACGTTTCTAACTCAATGGAGAGGAAAGGAGTTTGGGAACACATCGACTTTACAAAGCCTTTTCCTGCTTTAACTATTATATAGTAACTCATACAAGATAAAAGTGAGAGTTTTCTATTATATTATGTGTCATAGATATCTGTGGTGATATTTTATTTGTACTATAACAAATAAAACTTATCTGGGGATCAGAGGACAGAACCAACCACTAGATTAGACATAGAGGCCAGAGAGTGGTGGCACACACCTTTAATCCCAGGACTTGAGATCTCATGTCTTTGCTTGGGAAGGACACATGCCTTTAATCCCAGGAAGTGATGGCAGAAAGCAGAAAGGTATATAAGGTGTGAGGACCAGGAACTAGAAGCTTTTTAGCAGCAGTTCAGCAGAGACACTTTTGGGTGAGGACTCAGAGGCTTCCAGTCTGAGGAAGCAGGATTGGCTGAGGAGTTGGCAAGGTGAGGTTAGCTGTGGCTCATTCTGTTTCTCTGATCTTTCAGCTTTAACACCAATATCTGGCTCTGTTTTTTTTTTTTATTAATAAGATCATTTAGCAATTTGTGTTACAAATATCAATAATATTATTTATATCTGTAATAGATACTTTCATGAATTCTTGTTTAAAAGCCCAGATACAGAACTGGGCAACCTTACAAATTTATTTTCATATTCAAGACCCCAACATTTTCACAGTCTAGGCCTAATAATTTCAAGTTGTCAAGACTGCAGCATGAAAACTTGCAGTTACATAAATCTGAAATCTAATAAACTTCAGATGATCAGAACTGCTACATATCTGCCCAACTTTGTCTTAAGCCTGTAACCCCTGGTCAATGGAGTAGCAGACTGTTAGCTTGTCTGCTTGCACATATTCCTTCGTTATTTAATATCTTCTTTCCACCAGGTACTGTGATAGAGTTTCTGTGCATCATCCTTTTCAATCCTTAGAATAGCACTTTGGGTTAGATAATAACATCGTTTCTATTTTGCAGATGAAGAAACTGAGACCCTTAGAGGTAAGATTTGTTAACAGAATTCTCTTTGTCTGTCTGTCTGTCTCTCATTTTTTCTCTCTCTTTCTGTCTCCTCTCTCCCTTTTCCAGGAAGTGAGCCCACACTGGGTTGGGGGTATTGGCCTCTGGAAGACAGTTTTGGACGCAAGCTTGCTTTCATTGTTATTATTGGTTAGAACCAGTGATGAATATTCCCAAGTTGAACCAATCAGAGTCTTTTTCTTAGAAACTTGAAATAAGAATTCAGTCTGTTCTTAGGGCTGGGACACAGGTGCGGCATACTTGGGGAGGCAGATTCCAGCAATGTGGCTGGAGAAATGTAGAGATGGGAAACAGTCATGCCTGCTTTCTAGCTCCTGGTTTCTTGAATTCTAGCTGTTACCTCCACCCAGAATTCTTGTATAATATTAGAGGGGCCAGCCTTAATATTATACATCCCAGGGGCTCAGGAGAGAGAACTACTAATGGCAAGGACTATTTTCAGGAAATAGAATCTCAGCACACCGAGCTCTATAGTCCACTTGCTTTAATTCCTCCAGCATAACATCCTTTATACACAGCTTCAGTTCTATTCTCATGTCTAGCTCCTTTCTTGCCTGATTTCTCTCTATACTTATCTATTGCTCCCTCTAAGTTCTGTCTTAACTCTGCCTCATCTAGGTCCTTTTCAGCTTGTTCTTACTCAGCTAGTACTTTCCCATCTGGCTCTCCCTCATCTTCCATCTCATTCCTCTAGTACTCTCTTCTAGCCCTTCAATCTAGTTCTTCCCTACCTCAGTTTGTTCCTCTCAAGTTCTTACCATCTAGTTCTTCCATTTTCTTTTCTCTTCTCCATCCCCGTGCCCTGGAAGTTCTAGTATATATACACTTTACAAGGAGTAATCCTTTGGCAGTGCAAAGCCAGGCTTCCAGGGTTAAAAGAAGGGGTGATAAGAATCACATAGGGAGGCAATAACTGTTAATTATCATTTGCAACCCCAAAGGGAAGTGACCAATGGGGAAATGAATTAACTAAAAGCTAAATTCAGGTAATACCTAAGAAGAGGGCTCTTATGTGCTCAACTATAATCTTAAACGTGATTGGTAGAAAATGTTAAGAATCTATAAATTGCTAGGTCACTGGGAGAAAATAAAACTGTCTTCTTTTTTCCTGTGGCTCATATCTGTCCAAGCTATCTGCCATTTTTCTGCAGGGTGGGGGGAAAGTGTGCTCAGTCGCTAGGCAACCTGTGTACAGCTAGATGCCTCTGGTGATAGTTAAAGGGAGATCTGGAACTAGAGGTAAGGTTTGGGAAAGGAGGAAGTAAAGCTTAATTGGTACATCCACCAGGCCTTCTCAAACAGGTAGTCTGGATGGTTAAGTCTGTTCTTAGAGAATACAGAGGTATCTCTGATAAGGTACTTTCCTCCATCTGGGGATGGACCTGGCCGGATGCTGCCAATGGTGATAATTACAGGGAGGCTTGAACTGGGGTTCTGGCTGAGCATAGCTGTCAGCGCAGAAGGTTACCTAAATATTCCTAGAAGTGGTTAGATAAGGGTTAGAGGTCTATAAAGTTAGTAAGGCTGTAAGAAAGGAGGGTCCGAGCTAAATTGTGTAAAGCTATTACTTAACGTCCACCTGACCTAGGTGGTGTCTCCTTGTGGAATTTATCTTAAATCAGGAGACTTGCATGTGGACTGTTATTACTGCTAGTCCTTGAAAGTGGCTAAGGGAGATATCTGACTCCAGAGAAAACCTTTCCTGAGACTGTTCTCCAAATACCTGGAATGTGTATGTCCAGAGAGTGATCAGTCCACACTGTTAGCCCTTCTTAGGGAAAAGTCAATTGGGAAAACTTTGAAGAAACACATGATTTTCATAACAGAAGACAGCTGATATATAACAAGCCAAGTAACACCAAAAGCTCCTTGGAATTTGGCTATATATTCCTGCGGCCTGCAGCACAGAATTAAAAAAAAAATACAAAACAAAAAATAAAACTCTCTATCCTTATAACGAATCCCCCCTTTTATCAAAAGCTAATCTAACTTGTCTCCATTACATGCAGTTTGATAGTTTTAATACAGACATCATGTGGCAGAACTTAAACAAAGCTATAACTCCAGGCTGTTCCTAGCCAACACACTACATCAACTTCCTAGGCAAATAATTGCTTAGCCTATGGACAGTTTGCTAATTCTGGGTAAGTATGTGAGAATCATGCTATTGATCAGTTATCAATTTATTCCAATGGTAAAGAAAAGATCTCATGAATCTATATACTCATTCACATATAAGAAGCAAAGTAACTGAACACGCTTTGGTAGTGAACTCACTAGCTCATCTATTACTCTTTACTGTATCAACAGCTCTGCACTCATCATGATGTGATCAGCAAGCTAAGCTATATTGGATCTCTGGGGAGATTTGCAGATACTTTGCAAATCACGTAACTATTTACAGTGACTTCAGATGCTGTAGAGTGATGTCAGACACCATAGAGTAAAGACACCCATTACCTGTTACTATTCCTCTCGATCAGTCTTGATATTTCCCAGGCTATCATGTTACAAAAATGATCTGAGCTCCTTGAAACCCTGGCCCCTAGAAACTCCCAACTGTTGTCCTCAGTGTTCTTTCCTTACAGGAAAAAATCTTGGCAGTCACTTATCAAAGATGGAGGGGCTCAACGTGGAATAAGCTTGGGTTCCTTAATTAATACTAAGGGCAGAGCTAACCACCAAGTGGGAACACACACTTCAGAAAGTAGAAGTACATTTAGCATTGTTAAACTGTTAGCATTTTAGTTCATGTGTTGTGGCTGTCACATTAACCTTAAGAGGGACTGTCGCTTCAGTTTATGACTACCTAGCACACCTTCCAGGACAAAGACATATCATTAATGCATAAAACTCGAATACAGAGGACACACTTTAGTGCCAACAGTTCATGTTTGGAATTTCCCCTTTTGAGTCTGACTCCGTGCCAGGTCTACCACAGAATAAGATGACTTTGGCTGATTAACGTCCCAAGCATTTGCCTTATGAAAGAGGCCAGTGTTTTCCAGTATTTAATTGGTGAATCACATTTCTAGCCATTAGCACTGAAGAAAAAATATTCTTTGGTTTCTGGCACGCACTGTCACCACAGAAGAGAACCTCCCCATGACAGCACTCTTATTAGCTGATTTTGCAAGGATGGGTTTTCTTCAAAGATTTATTTAGAGATCAGGTCATAACTACTTAAGCAAAAATGGCCAAATATGATCAGTGACAGAGAAATCCTGAGGGGCAGAATGGTGCAGTTCTGTGGCTAACCCATTTAATCATGCAGTTGTAGACCTACACTCCGGATAATTTAGGATACGCAGTGGACTGCTACTGTTGCTGCCATATGGATGATCTATATTTATATGTAAAGATTATATGAGGGTTCTCTAGAGGGACAGAACTTACAGAATGAATATAAATGTGTATATATGAATTTAGTAGAATGGCTTACAGGCTGTAGTCCAGCTAGTCCAACAATGGTTGTCTACCAATGGAAGGTTCAAGAATCCAGTAATTTTTCAGTTAATTACTAGATTGTCCCAGCTGGTCTTTAGTATACACCAGAATCCTGAAGACATAGACTCTGATGCCAGTTAAGGAATGGACTTCCAGTGAGCGCAAAAGCAAAGAGCAAAAGCAAAGAGTTGAAAGCTTCCTTCCTCCTTGTCCTTTATACAGGTTTCCACCAGAAAGTGTGGCCCAGATTAAAAATGGATCTTTTTACCTCAAAAGGTTTGGATTAAAGGTGTATTTTCCCACCGTGAAAGATTGATAGTAAAAGTGGATCTTCCCACTTTAAATGATTTAAGAAAAAAAAACCCCCACAGGTGTGCCCAACCACTTGGGTTTTAGTTAATTGCAGATACAGTCAAGTTGACAGCTGAGACTAGCCATTACAATGGGTTCAAATGGAGGAGTCAGTCTGCACACCAGGAAAAAGTCCAGTCTTTTTCTTGTCCACTGTCTCCTTAACTCGTAGTCAGAATGAGCTTGACTGATTGCATGTGTAAGGGCAGAAAGATGTGATACCTTTCCTTGACCCCATGCATAAAGGTCATAGCTAATGCCCCTGTCACAAAAGAGATTATTAGCCTGGTAAGCCTGTAACAGATATATTTAATTAAAGTTTTGTATATGTCATTTCTAGAGACTAAAAAAACCCAGGGAGGCTATCCATTTCTGTTTAGAATCCATGAAGAATGACCTGATCATAAGAGGCTGAGAAAGGAAAGGAATCCAATCCCACTGGGAGTCTTCTGGGAGTATTCATTTCCATGTGATATTCATTCTCAGAAACAAGGCAAGACCTACTGTAGAAGGAAGGTCTTGTGGTCTATTAGCAAGGTCAGTGAGAGAACTCTTCATATCAAGCATTTACACAGAAAACCTAGAGCTATTTCTAGGTTTCATAACTGACTTTTTGAGAGGAGTACTGAGTTTCTCTCACTCACTTTGGGGAGAGGAATTCTGAATTTTATGGACTTTCTTGAGAGGAAGACAGTAACAGAGAAGAGCAGGAGAAGGTCACAACATCTGCTTCTGATGGTTTCCAACATCTTTCAAGTTACTCACAGGCAAAAGTAGCAAACTTCGGAGTATCATTTTGTGAGCCCTGCTATATACATGACATTTTTGCTGATGAACACACTGTGCCCTGCTTTACTCCATTCTGATATTCTTGTTCAGGATAAGACACTGCAAATAAAATCAGGGAGAGACTATGGGTCACACATACATTGGGCTATAGCATCTTAGGTGGCACTGGGGAGCCAAGACTGAAGGTGACCTAGAATGAGAGCATGCGTGACCTGTTGGGCAAAGAGCAGAGATCACCTGGGAGCATATTTCAGGACCATCGTTTCAATGCAATGGGTTAGACTTGCAAGCAGACTTCAGAAGAGTGGGCGTTTAGTCCTGGGGAGATGTGGAGATGAGGACAAGTGAACAAGAAGTCAGTCACCAAGATAGAGCCATTTAACTGCCCTAGAATCCTGACCTACATCTCTCCCGACTTTCACCGTATGGTGCTATGGTTGCTGCTGTTTCTCTTTGAAGATTTGGGACTCTATGAGAGTGCAGAACTGTTGTTGGTTTTTTTTTCTCTCTTTTGTTGAGGGGCCTGCTACCCAGATCCCAAATAAATCACTTACAGAGGCTTATTCTTACTTATAAATGCCCAGTCTTAGCTTGACTTGTTCCTTGCCAGCTTTCCTTAACTTATCCCATCTACCTTTTGCCTCTGGGCTTTTCCCATTCTCTTACTTCTGTAAGTCTTACTCTTACTCCATGGCTTGCTGTGTATCTGGGTGGCTGGCCCCTGGAGTCCTCCTCCTTCTATGGCTCCTACATTTTAGCTCCATCCTCCAGTTTTCTCCTATATATACTCTCTGCTTGTCAGCCCCACCTGTCCTTTCTCCTGTCTTGCTATTGGCCAGTTCTCTATTAAAGCATCAGGTGTTTTACACAGGCACAGTAACACACCTTCACAGAGTTAAACTAATGCAACATAAAAGTAACTCACCTTAAAATATTCTACTACATTTCCTCCTTTTTGTCTCAATAAAAATAAAGGTTTTAACTTTAACATATTATAACTACATACAACAAAAGTAGTTATCAAGTAAGAATTAATTTACAATATTCAGTCCATTTGTAGTTAGCATATTCAAAGAAAATAATACATTATTTATCCTATCTTAGTGAATCTAAAGTTTTATACCTAATTTACTATCCATCATAACTTAAGAAAACTTCAATTATAACTATTTAGTCTTCAACTCCATTAAAGGCTCAGAAGGATATAGTATTACCTAATAACAGAGATATTTGGTTACCTAGACAGTCACCCAAGGCTCCTCTGCAACACTGGGGCATTCATCTTCAGCCTACAGGCCTAGAGTACCTGGCAGACTTTTCTATGGAGCAGGAATTTTGGACTGTCATGCTTGTTTTGGCAAAGTTCATCAGTCACTTTCCTCTGTGTCCTGAGCAATGTCTGGCAGACTCTTAAGTAAAGAAGGAATTTTGAAGACTGTCCTGCCTTGTTTTGGCAAAGTTCAACAGTTCTTTTTCCTGTGTGTCCTGCATGTCCAGTCTGCACAGCACATTGTCAGCAGTCAGAGGCAAGAACAGTTTCTTTGCCTAGTGGCTAACCTCACCACAATGAAAGCAAACTCCATAAAGAATTTCTTCAATGCCCATCATCTTCTCTGAGGTAATTTAGTGCTACCAGAAGCAGATGTGTCTCATTGTCATGAAAAACTTTATGTTAACAAAACATTTTAAATGCCATATTCTGTATGTCTTTGAAAGGTTTGAAGACCATCTATCTATTTAAAATATATCTCTATATGATCTGGAAAGCATAGCCAATATGTTTACAATTTTGATTGTTATAAATGACTAACCACTAACCTATGATTCCTAATTGTCCTATATAGTTTATAATAACTTTCAAAACTATAACTTTACCTTACATTTTTAAATGAGCTGCACAGATACAATACCTTTCACAAGAGTAGAAACACGTATACAATATGTGGTAACAAAAACCACCTTAAATTTGTATCAATATACAAAACCCTTTAGATGAGAGTAGAAACATATATACAGTATAACAAAAATAACTTTGAATTTGTATCAACATTCTATATTCCCCCAAATGATAACAAACTCCTTTAAACATGAATAGAAACTTATATACAGCGTAACAAAAATAATTTTAAATTTGCATCAATATTCTATATTCGTCTAAATAATAACAAACATCCATAACCCACCAAATAACCAAGAGCTACCCACACCCCCAATTCTTGGGAATGTGGGCGTAGTTTCTCCATATTTCTTCCTGTTGTCTGTGGGCAAAGTATCTTTAGGGTCCCAGAAAGAAAATTTTGAGATAATGACCAAGTCTTGGGAAGACAAGCAGTAACCTTTGATGATAGATATCACCTGTCAAGTCTCAGGCAGTCTCGCCTGATCAAACCAGATCCATATTAACCCTGAAGGAATACGCAGCGTCTCATCTCCTGTGGGAACAAAACTCCAAAGCATTTTTATTTCCATTTGACAAACATATTTTTGACTTCTTTTTTAAAGTTAAGGCAT
>CABHPQ010150769.1:6553-48535 GCA_902168405.1 Peromyscus aztecus | reverse complement strand
AGAAAGAAAGAAAGAAAGAAAGAAAGAAAGAAAGAAAGGAAGAAAGAAAGGAGAAAACATACTTAAGATCTAAGTTTCACATATCAATGTCTGGAACACAGAGGATTTGTCAAAAGCTGGCAAAAATCTCCCATGTGCCCTGACCTCTTTATCTTGGAAATTAAATAATGGGGGGTTATATCCTTGTAGCCATTTCCCATGTGACTTACGGGTTTTCTCTGTGCCCTTCAGAGGTTCACTGTACTCATCCTCAACCACAGAGTACACATTCACCACATACTCAGTCTCAGGCTTCAGATCTTTCAGCACTGTGCTTGTTTCTAGTCGACTCACATAAAACTGGAGAGGAAAATAAAAGGAGTAACAGTCAGCTCCATTCTTCAGGCTAGACCTCCAAACAGCCGTCTGCAGGAAGTTTAGAAGGCATCTCAGGAGGCCTTGCCCTTTATTCTGAGAAATGACTAGATTACAGAGAGATCTCAGGTGATAACGTAATTTATTTCCCCAGCTATCATCATCTATTTGTAAAACTAGTGAAATTTGTCATCCTTAGTAAGAGTTCCTTGTCAACTTTATGAGTCTAATCCAAACTTACGGATCAATTAACTTGAAAAATCATACTGATATTCTGCCGTGTTAAGAACATTTTTAAAAAGAAGCTGTTTCCCTTTAATGAAGTTCAAAGAGAAGTGCCTGCCTTGAAGGGAACAGAGGGTACCATTCTT
Organism: Peromyscus aztecus; assembly: GCA_902168405.1. Classification (NCBI taxonomy): domain Eukaryota; kingdom Metazoa; phylum Chordata; class Mammalia; order Rodentia; family Cricetidae; genus Peromyscus; species Peromyscus aztecus. The sequence continues at coordinate 47,810 of CABHPQ010150769.1, read as the reverse complement.
CATTCATCTGTTGGCCCCCACCCAACGTTTTCCTCTGAGCTCTAATGAGAGGCACTCATGAAGAAAGAGTGCTTCCGTGTCATCTGCTCACCTCCTGGCGCTTTCCTCCAGAAACAGGGTAATATTCCACCTTGTATCTGTCCACACTGTCAGAAGGAGGTGTCCAGCTCACTCGAAAAGAACGGTGAGTCCTCTCAGAAATAACTAAATTAGATGGTGCTTCCAAGTCACCTGCATGTGGAGATAAAGTATACACACTCTTTCATTTCTGCAGCAAGGGGGTGAAGTATGAAATTAGATTGAAACGGTACTGACCTGCCCAGAAGTTTTTACAGGCTTCCCTTCACATGGGGAGAGGGTAATGAATCTATACAGAGGCCCATTGCCCATTGACCTCTCTGAACAAATGATCAAAGCGTTCCTTAGACTCAGAAGATTCAAACTCGAGTTTATTGTCCTCTAAACATGATCTCTTGTTCTTTATGAAACTACTAGTTAAAACGTCACCTAGAACCAAGACCTCTGAGTCATTTCTGGCACCCTCACCTCTCTCAACCCCATTCACATAATCAGTAGAAGGGACCTGAGTCCAGACAATTCAACTTTTCTGTTGTCTGAAGTTAGATCAAGATCACTACCCTATTACTATTTCTAGGCATGTTGTGTTCTATGACGATAACACTAGTTGCTTGTCTATGTTAAGTTTCCTTAAAGCACTTACTTCTTATGTGTTTAGTTCTAAGTAGGTAAGAAGAAAATCTAATTATTTTTCATTCAAGAAAGAATAAAATATTAACATATTTAAATATGGGAATAGCCATTTTAAAATAGCCAATGGTTGTGGTTTCTGTGGGTAGGTAAGAGTAAATAACAGTATCTAGAAAATAACAATAGAAATGGACTTGGTAAACACATTGTGGCGAACAGCATGATGTTGCAAAAAATGATTTAAAGAGAAAGGAGTCACTTCTATAAGCCCATGAGCACAACAAATCACTTTCTTATAAACTCCTTTGGGTTTCTTTGTAAGCCCAAACTGGGTGAGTATGTCTACTCTTAGCAGCCTAACCTTTATTGTACTTGGGTCAAAGTCAAGCTTGCAAAATTATCAAGTAGTTTTACTGTCTGGGAAACTTCAATGAATGCAACTATTACTTGGTTGATTAAAAAAAAGAAAAAACAGATAAAAGATGTTTTCATCCCACTCAAAGTTCACTCCAATTGAATAAAAAAAGACAATTCTCTCAGCTAACCCAAAGCCAGAAGCCTACAAATTCTGGCTCCCCAGCTGGTCTATTTCTCCAGGGAAAAGGTCAGACTGTTGTTCAAAATCCAAAAGAGAAAATCTGTAAAAGTTTGGAGACAGAAGTTCGAGAAGTAACATGAAAAATAAAATGTGAATGTAACCAAGGACCCAAACATTGTGAGGCATTTCTGCCACACTGTTTACTGGATTCATCCTACTTCTCTGAAACCATTGTAACTTAATGACGGACTGTCTCTACACAACCCACATGCTTATGAGAAATGTCCTTGTAGTCTAAGGAACATGGATTTATGTATCATTATTCTTGCAAAGCCCTTCAATGTGGGTACTGTCCATGTCCTATCCTATGGTCTACACTGATATTAATACATCTGTACCCTCCCCTGCCACTGCAAACTCAGTTCTGAAATTCTGTTTCTACACCCTAATCCCTTTCCATGGTTACCTCATTCAAAGCCCCACAACATCCCTAACCATTTGACCCTGACTGGGTAACGTCTCTGGAGCTATGTCGTCGCCAGTAAAGAAGGATTATGAGACTGAGAAAGGTCTCAACCTTAAGATTGTAACTCCCCTTCACATTCAGGGATGATCCATATAGAGCATCAACTCTGACAATCTACAGTTGAAGAAAAATAAAGCAGACACAAGATGCCTCCTCTCCCAGGCTTAGACATCAGGGGACAGGAAGAGGCTACCAAACATTACTTAGCAAGTCCAATCTGTGAACTTGTTAAGTCGTAGCCATCAGTGTGACGTAGCACTGACATGATGCTGCTCCACTCCAGAGCAGATCTGTGCCAGAAAGGAAGGGGGGGGTCTATTAACTTTCCTTTTTGTCTCCTCCCACTTTTGTGCATTAGCTGAGCCATATAACCTAAATAAATCCTTAAATAAGTTGGAACCCATTTTCTAATTTGGTGCCATTCCCCTCAAAAAAATCATTAAAAAATTAACTGAAGTAGAGATCTTTAACTAGGAAGTTCCCCCCAGCACACATTTGGCACCAGTAAAGACAATTCTACAGAAGTCTCGTGTCTACTATTTCTGTGAGGTTAAACTCATTCTAACTTTTCCAGAAACAAGATAAATTAATGAAGGGTAGTTTTACCACAATCTTCCTATATAAAAAGGAAGGAATTTTCACATGTAACAAGCACAAAATTTTATAATTAATTTCCCAAAAGCCTTCCATTGTTGACCATGTGCCAGATGCAGACATCATAAATTGTAATGCTACATCTACTCACCACAGCTCAGGGGATGCTCCTGGCAGCCAGGAGGCAAAAACTTCTCCTGTTGCTGAGCATTTCAGAGTGAGGTCCCCACCCAGATATCCCAGCACCTGGCTAAGCTTACCAGGGCCCTTGACACTGTTACACAAGTTGATGGTGAGGTCATCCACGATCTTGGATAATGACTCAAAATCTGCCACGTTGTATGCATGGGTGTCGTCTGGATCTGTAGCGATCATCTTTAACTCAACTTCATCAGCATTCTTAATACCTTGGAAAAGAGTTAAGTACAAACTGAAAGCACTTTTCAGGAAAAGTTAATGGAATGAAGCAAGCACATCAGGCCTTTTCTAAGTGTTCCACCACTGAGCCTGTATTGGGGTACATGCACATGAGCACAGGTGCTCACAGAGGCTTTTGTAGGCCAATAAATCCCATTGTATAATTTTATTCTTCTCAGATATAGCAAGGTCTTGATCATTCCAAAAACAACTAGAGCTGGAATTTCGAAATTAATATTAGTTTTTCCCTTTGTTAATTTCAATTCCTCTTTCACTAGACCTTTGTTTGGAAGGGTCAAGAATTCTACCATCTGTTGGTTTGAGTGAGTATGGTAATCCAATAATATTTTTAACTGCAAAAATGTCCTCAGCACATCTGCCACCCGAGGGCATCACTATCTTCTCCAGTGCTTACCGATAGCAAACAGTTCCACTCCTTCATCCTTGAGTTTCTTTGATGGAGCCTCCACATCATCTTGTGATTTTCCATCAGTAATGAGAACTCCAATTTTGCGAGCACGAGGCCTCATGCCAGCCTGGGTCTTGAAGCTCTGTTGGCGAATGAAATTCAAAGCCATGCCTAGTGGGATTTTTAAAAGACAACCAGTCACATCATTTCTCAGCTATCTGCCTGACCAAAAGCACATGCCAAAACCACACCAAAGCATCCTGACTTACCTGTGAGGGTATTTCCTCCTTTGTAGGGTAAATTTGCCACAGCCTGTAATAAACTCTTCTTGTCTCTGTGAGCATTTAACTGCCACTCTGTTCTGGGGTCTCCACTGTACTGAGCGAGAGCTAAAAATAACACCACGGACGTTAGGATGTGTTAAAGATCGCAATTAAATTGTCAAAGATCTTCAGTATTGTCAGAACCTACCAATTTGTACTCTCTTGGGACCAATTTCAAAGACTTCCACAATACGAGAAATGAAATTTCTCACAGTTCTAAAATTTGCGCGGCCGATGCTCCACGACCCATCCACCAGCAACACGATGTCTGCTTCGGCTCTGGTGAGACACTCCATCCCTGACACAGCAATCATGAGACAGGACAGTAAGGAGCACATAGTTTGCAGGTTGCTCCCTGTGCAGGCAGCCTCTGCCACCCACATTGTCTATTTCAACACACCAGCTAAGCTTAACAATTCAAAGCCACAACTATAATTTATTAACCTAAAATAACAATCTCAAGAATCATTTTCTCCAAAGATTATTTCCGTGGCAAATCTTCATCTTTGACTATGTTTCCTGGCCATGACCATAGAACCTAGAGATTTTTAATTAAACCATGATGGTCAGTTTGAAAGGCTCACACAATCAATACCTAAAATAATAAATGAGAATGTATAGCTATCTAATGATAAATATGAATAATTTGAATAAGATTTGGATTTGATATAAGGTAAAATATTGCATTCTTCACTATTTAAGATATTAGCAAACAAATATAAAATGGACTGATTAAATGTGCAAATTATAAATGGTTTCAGTGAGCCAAAAATATCCTCTGTAATAATTAAGCTGCCAGGTAACTATTACATGTTATAAGGAATCGACACATGACTCTTAAAATCAGAATTTAATGAAGTAAACACACGTTTTGAAAAATCTAACACATTGTTATATTGTTCATTGTTAATTGTTCAACTTTTTCACCTACTGGAGATATCAGACAGCAAAGTTTGCACATTCAAAGAATTGAGGAAGGAAGAAGACAACTAGGAAAAGTATGCAAAGAAATACACAAACTGAGGGCTGTAGAGACAACAAACAAACACAGATACAAAGCTAAGGTGCTTTGGGAAGAGAAAGTAATCCCAATATCCTCAGTGACAAGCTACAAAATAAAAATATATGTCAGTTAATATCATCATAAGAGAAACAATGAAACAATGCAAAATAGCAAAATTTGACTTTTTTTATCCACATCTAACTTTAAATGCTCTTTTTTCTAGAAGCTTGTGTCCCCAGCTATAAAGTTTACCATTTATTGCAATGTTATCAAATCATGTTTATATCACTCTTAAAATGAAAGAAAATTAAGTAATGCTTATCACACTACCAATTACAAAGTACCATCCATGTAATACCTTCCCCAAGATGGAAGACTCCCAAACACTGCTCCTAGGACCTACACCTTCAAAATCTCTGCCTATGCTAAGACATACTGGTTTCAGCAAATGAATTTTTAAAAGTTTAGAAGTAAACTCTACCTCCTACTCTCACCTCTAATTATATTAAATGCTGGATTTGTTTACAACAGCCTGTAATTATGGCAAGGGGCAGAATGTCTAAAGGGCTTGTGCTACAATTTTGCTTGCAAGTCATGATTGACCACTTTTTTATATGTCAAGCCTTCTTTCTCAGACCAAATAAGCCACTGAAGTAAAAATATATAATTATTATAACAAAAGAAAATTGTATTGCTAGAAATAAAAACTAGAAAGTGTAACTACTGTTGTTACACTTAATAAAAGCTAATTTTTAAATAACAGTATTTAATTAATGAAAAACTGAAAAAGATAAGCTAAAAATAGGCTCAGCTGCGAATCTTGAAGCAGTTTTTTTCCAAACATAAAATATGTGAATTATTTAAATAATTTGTAGTAAAAAATTATAATTACTTATTATTGTTTAATAACCTAACACTTAATATTTGAGGTAGTTTCATAATACTATTTTCCTATGGCAATACAACTCAGTTTCTTACCAGAGGATAAAAATGGTGTCACGGTTGTGTCAGAAAGGGTTGTCATTTCTTGCCCAACAAGTGGTAAACTTTCTCCTCCATCAAACATCCCAAAAACATTGACTCTATAGGTGGTGCCTGCCCTGAAACAGTGATGGGCAGAGTGGGTATGGACCACGGGCTCAGGGAAGCAGTTTTCATCTTGTTAAAGACACTCATCTTCACTAACAAACTTTTACCCAGAGAAGCTTAAAATGTTCAGTATTGTGAAAGAGAAAAAATAGTTGCCATTACATTCCAGCTTGATGGTGAGGAATCACAGGATACTAGCCACCGAGCATTCCAGGGAGCTCCCGGGATTTACAGCACCATTTCTGGACTGGCTTGGCTGCCAGAGGCAGCATTCCCCCCGAAGCCCCTCAGTATGGGGAAGAAGGAGCTGCCTTGCTTCTGCTGCCTCTGAGAGGCAAGGTTTAAGAATGTCCAGTGTCTGCCAGGTAACTGAAGGCACTGAGCACTGGGCAACATCAAACAGTGACATCACTAACCTTCATCCTATCTACTCAAGTGATAATGAAACAACAAGCATTATACAGGTTTACCATTATTAAATGAACACGTGAACAGACCAGGTTTCCAAGAGGAACGTACAGTAGCCCATTGGTACCACTGGATGGATGTGGAGTGCTGTTCAAACTCACACTCCCTGGTTTTCCAACTTACTGTCTACAACTAGATCTTTAATCGACCCAAGGCTGGTTTACCAGCTGGCAACAAGCTCAATCTCGGGTCTGGGAGCTCCAGTATGCCTCATGGCAGGGACACCCACACAGTGGCAAGGGGGGGGGGGCATTGTTCTCAAAATGAGTTACCTGGCCACACATTTCCACATGGCTGCAGTTGCAGTGAAACTATGTGATATGGATAATGTTAAGGTCCAGATATTCTTTTTTCTTTTAAGTTATCCCTGATCACTTAATAACAAAAATTATTTAAAAATACAAACTATTCAATCAGGCTTAATTTTTTGCTGGTTTCTGCAAACAGATCTGAGATAGTTCTTTGTGTAAAATCTACTAATTTACGTAAGTGATGCAATCTTTTAGCACAAATATAGTTCATTCCTACCTAAGCTCCTCCAAGACAACTGTGTTGTCATATGGTCCAAGGACCAACTCCCCTAGTCTTCTGTCATCGCCTGTAGGATGGAATGTGACTTTGTAACCTTTCACTTCCCCAGGGGCAGGCTCCCAAGTCACTCGAAAACTTGACATTGTTGGGTCAGAAGTTTTGAGGTTTCTTGGTGATTTAAATCGAGAAACTGTAAAATTAAAAAAAAAATTTAAAATATTATGAATAAGATAGGCTTAGGTGTTTTTTATTAGCACCCACAAAAATATGTATGTATAAAGAGTCAAGTCCAGCAATACAAGATGTCAGGTTAAATAAAAGCCCCGAGAAATGACTGTGGTACCCGAGCAGCATACACAATCCTCACCATTCAAGTGAGTCTTAGATTGATATATTAGCATGTAGAACCTTGAATCCAGGATCTTGTTCCTGTTGGGCACAACCCCAGATTCAATTTGAAATGTTCACAAATGAAACAGGTACACTACAGCTTTCTTTTTAAATGCACCATACTTTCTCCCCCAAAGGCATGATTAGAATTATTATTGTTGTATACCTGTTGTCCCTGATCCTTGCCGGAGCTTTCCTTCTCCTGTCTTATACATCGGGAGAACTGTGATGTCATACGTGGTCTGGGGTTGAAGTCTCTTTAGCACTGTTGAAGTGACTGTGGGTGGCACCTTAGCAACCATTTGTCTCCCTCCCTTTTGAGGGCGATACACAACACGGTAGTTGACAACTTTCCCTGGTGCTGGTTTCCACGTAACTCTCATCGTGTGTTCTGTTTCTTCGTCCACTTTTAAGGTTTTGGAATCTTGGGATACTATGGAAACAAAAAAAATTAATCTATAGCATGTCAAAAGAAAACAATTTTTGTCAATCCCCTCCTTCACGTAAGAAGAAACTGGATTCTTAAGTGTGGACAAGATGTCTTGCTTAACATTGTAGTCTCTCTGGTTCGTGATGGCATGTGAGCCTAACCTCAGCATGGCCTCAGTAGGATGCTTTTGCTTTATCCGGTTAATACTAAAATATGAAAGTTCATATTGCAGGGATTTCCTATTTGCATTCTAGAGACAGACTTTAGTAAAGAAAAAATCCATCTCCAACGATGTGGTTTTAAAATTTTATTGTGTTTTATCTGAAAAGAATTCCTCTAGTAATAAAGCCACAAAGAATGCTAAAGATCAAAAATAAAGAGTTAGAAATTTTATTCTGGCCTTTTCAGAAGAAGCTGCAGTCTGTAAATGACTAGCCAGAGGTAGGATGATTGATACCAATCTCTGACTTCCTTGTGCATGCAAGACTATGAGCACAAAAGAGCAGGCAACTCCAGTAGGTGAAAACATCTCAAAGGCTATAGATGAAGGCATACACATCAAGTATTTCAGGATGCACTGTTTATTAACATGTATCTAATGTGTAGCTAATATCACTCAATTAGCTCTTTTACTAATATTTCACTATTACAAATAACTGACAGAAATAGGTCATCAAACACCTTCAAAAACCAATATCCCCTTTCTTACAAATAATGAGTTTATCAGCAGGATCATTTAATTCAACGCAAGAGTCGTAAGACTGGAAGACTCACAAGTACTATTAGAAGGCGCTAAAGCTGAAGGAAACAAAGTCAACTGTCTTTCCTGATTTTCAAAGAAATTTTCACAGTCAATAGATAAGAATCATAATGAAACAGCTTTAAATAGGGAGAAAAAAACTGTTAAAATACTTTTTAGACAATAAACATCACTTAGCATCAGTGATCCCTGGGACATTAGGGAACAGACTCGGGCTGACTCTGTGGTTGGCCATTATACTGCTGGAGTGTTTCCATAAACCAACACAGGCAGGTGGGGTCCAGATGGAGTCCTGTGGTTAAGCCCTCCTCCTTAACTGAGGATATGGTGGGAGTCCACATCAACTGGAATCCACAGACAGAGCACTGCACTAGAGAGTGTGCCACAGATAAAATGCTCCAAAAACATATAGAAGATCCTCTTTGGGTCCCCAACCCAGGATAAATCAGGGCGTGTGTGAAGAAAGTATCAAAAACTGGAGAACACACCACCCAAAACTAGCATAACCACTCTTGAAGTGCACATGTGGCCAGAAAGTTTCCCCCAGCCAGAAGACCAAACCTTAGAACTGTGGTGATGATATGTAGAGTATACAGCAGTTGATTGCTTCAATAGCACAGCAAAAGTGCTCCTACACTAAAACAGGTCTTAAATTGAATTTCAAAAAGATCAAACTATTTCCAAATAACTGTATTTCTAGGTAGAGGGTAAGATCGATATTTATAGTAATATACTTTACAGAACCCAACAAAATAAAACTCACAATATCTGGATTCAAGCAAAAATTATAAGGCATACCAAGAACAAATTTATTACCTAAATTTTGGGTGTAATAATTGTGTCCTCCCTAAAAATCATGTTGAAGCTTTAACCGACAATGTTGATACTTGCAGGTAGGACCTTTGGGGAGGCAATTTCAGTTAAAGAAGTTTGTATAGATGAGGCCCTAATTTAATGATGTCAGTGACCTTAGTATAGAAAGTGAAGACACCAGTTCATGCTCAGCCTTCCCTATCCCCATCTCTGATGTAAAGAACCTGCGTGTGTGTGTGTGTGTGTGTGTGTGTGTGTGTGTGTGTGTGTATGTGTGTGTGTGTGCATGCACATGCATGTGCACATGCATGTGTGTTTGTATAGGTGTGTTTGTAGGTCATGAAGCTAAAAAAGGGGGTTCATGGGGGAAGAAGAGATTTTGAGGGAGGATAATAAATAGAGTAATAAAATACTTGTGATTGGACAACAGTAAAAGGGAATTAACCAGTGAAAGAAAGCTGGAAATATGGAAGTTGGTAGTCTGGGAGGACAAATGAATACATACTGAGACATTCTATGAAGATGCCACAGTGAAACCCATTCCCTTATGTGCTATCCCAAAAAAATTTTTTTAATTGTATCTTACAGTAAAAGAGAAGAAAAATGAAATTTCTTCTCATTAGATTATCACTGTTTACAAACACTAAAATTGGTAGGCATCTCTATTTTTTCTAAGAGGTGCTATAATGAAATATATTGTATGATCTCCTGTTTCTAGCTCCTAAATTTTTCTTAGTAAAACAAGACATCTTTGTCATACACAAAGTTCTCAAACTTTTCTTCCCAAAGTCCACAACTGAGAAAGATGGAAAGTTAAATCTTATGAATGGTGGCTAAAAATAAACCTATGTTCCCAAAAGAACAGAATCCCAAACTTCCAAATCTTTATCAATGTAAATGTGTCAATGGCAGCCAACTCTTCTACCTCGTGCCTTGACATATTCCATGGGTCCCTAATGGATTTCTGCATTTCCATCAACTCTTCACAATAAAAAAAAAAAGCTGAATTGAGATGAGGTACATCAAATCTCACCTCATTTTTAATCAGAAATCTACTTTAGGAAGAGAAAAATAAAAGCTCTGCGACTTCTCATAACTACAAGTCAGTGTTTCTCACATCATGAATAGGTCTGTCATGAACTACAAAAATGCTGTGGCAGGCTTACAGTCTGCAAGTTCTCTTCATGTTTTAACAACTCACAGTGTATTTTGAGACACTCCCCATGCCACTGTTGAACTAGCCACCAGGAGGGGGGACAACGGACAGTCTAATCCCAATTCATCACTTCCATGGCATCAGCATCCATGCGCCATGTCCTTGAGTTGCAGTTGAAAGTGATGCTGGACACACTTCTAAACACACGTAAGAAGCCCATGTGAAAATGTGAAATTTTCCAAAATGAAAGAAAAAAATTTCTCTCTAAATGTTTAGAAATGTCTGTGACTAACAGATGTTTGTTGTTATTTGCTTTTATAATTGCTGCTGTCTTGTTTGGTTTGGTTTGGTTTTTGCTTGGTTAGGTTTAAATAGTCTCTGCTTTTGTTGTTGTTGTTGTTCCTATTCTGCTTTTGTTGTGCCTACACGTTGTACATACTACAATGTTATAGAAGGGCACCTTTATGCCAGATAGAACATGAATTGAGTATCTGCCTCCCATACCCCGTCCTTCCAATTTGCTCTCTTAGAACACTATTCACGTCACAGCAAAAGTGAGCAAGGAGAGGCCAGATCTAGTGACACATGCATTTAATCCCAGCACTCGGGAGGCAGAGGCAAGCAGCTCTCTATAAATTTGAAACTAGCATGATCTACATAGTGAGTCCAAGCTAGCAAGTGAAATCCTGTCTCAAAAAGAAAAACAGAAAAAAAAAATAGTGATCAAGAAGCACAGATATGCCCCAGGTATCCTCCCTGACCTACACAGAAACACAGCTTTCTCCATTATCCACACACCCACCAAAGTAGTACACTTGTTGAAATTACTAAACATATACACTGTCACTCAAAAAAATAGTAAGGAAAACTAAGACGTCTTGATGCCTCCTTCCTCAGAGAGACTGTTCATAATCATTCACAAGAAAAAAGTAATGAAAAAGAAGTCAGTCTGAGCCACAGGAAATTGAGTGGGCTTTTGAGTTAATCTTAGCAAAGGTAGGGGGAAAGGGTAACAAATGTAGCATTACTCTCATGTAAAAAGCATAAACTCACATCGTTATCTGACATCCTTAAGTGACTAGGCACTGTACCTTGTGCTCTGCCTACTGTCCTTTCATTTAATCCTCATGGCACTATAAGAGAAGAATTTATCATCTGTATTCTACAGATTACAAAACTGACATTTGAAGACAGCTAAGCTACTTGACTAAGATCATGCAATCACAAGTGCTCCTAAATTCTCTTAGTCTACATGGGAGCTGTATTTTCATTAGTTGAATATCCTAGCTAGCAGATCCTTCTTACTAGAAAACAAAATGGACAAATCCATGTGGCTTGGAAGAATTCAAAATTGTCCAAATATAACACTATATTTTTCAGATTCGGACCAAATTTGAACTTAAACCACACTCCTTAAACTTAATTAATGTTCAGTTCTTATTCCCAAGTGAAGAAAAAACCTCGGTGGTTAAATCGCATGTCACCTGAGCTGATTAGTCATTAGAGGGTACCAACATGTATCCCAGCACACTTGGAAAGTTACCTACATTCAGTTGTGGCATCTGCAGTCACGGGCTCTCCTTCTCCACTGCTGTAAGCTGCAAAAACTGAAATTTTGTACTTGGTCTCTGGCTGTAGATTCTCTATCATAGTATGAAGTGCATCTCCAGGAAGATCTTTCTCTCCAGCCTCAATATCATCATAAAGCGACTTCCATGAGACCCTGTACCCTCGAACCATTCCTGGAGCAGATGTCCAATAGGCCCCAATCGACGTGTCCGTGATATCTTTAGTAACTAGATCTTGAGGTGAGCCACGTTCTAGAACAGAGGTTAAAGGAGTAGCACTTTTTAAATGTCAACTGGATAATTAAATATTCACTTATCCTGGTAGACATCCTAGCCTACTGGACTCAAACTCAACCCCTCTAAAACTGACCTAAAATTGATCATTCTTTCTGTGCTTTGAAGCTGTTTTTAAAAAATGGAGCAAATCAGCAGAAGAAAACTCCATGTTGCACAATTCCTAAATAGCAACCTTACCTCATGTGCCTATTTGTATTACAGGGCCCTCGAGGTCAAGGCTGACACCCAAATTTGAAGAAATACACACTTTTAAATTTTTCCAATGAAAAAAATGTCTAAATGTCAATATCTATTACATTTCAGTGTGCTTTAGGACATAGCCCACTGTTCACAAATGTCTCCATGTCCTTTCTGGGATTTTTTTCCTTTCTCTCTAATTTTAATAAATCTCAATTTCATTATATGAATTACAGTTAATACAACAATCATATACCACTTGCATATAACTTGCATACAACTTTAACTCCCACAATAGCTTTCTGAATAAACTTTTACTTGCATATTCAGTTCAAAAGAGTAAAAATACAAACTTTCAACATAGCTTAACTCCAATAAAACTAAAAGTCACCAATACTTCTGTCCAACTTAAAAGTGATTAGTCATCAAATAGAGCGCACTGCTTGTTCTATCTGATCAAAATGGTCTGCTACTAAATCATAGATGGCTCTTTTATTAATATATACATCTCCTAAATGGAAAAACATAGAAACCTCAACTTAATAATAGGCACAGATGTCTTCTAATAAAACCCTCATTTTCCATATTTTAGATGTAATATAAATATACTAGTCACTTTATATTGGATGCTTTCACTAGGGTTTATGCCACATTGTGACATAAATATAAAACTCTCTGCCTCCTCAGCATACATTATGCCAGTAATTGTTTTACATGCATGTAAATGATAGTGCACATACTATATTTGTGAAAGCTGCTATTTTCTTAACTCAGAGTGAAAATGAACATCTTAGAACTACTCGTAAACAATTAAGCATCAACCAAAAATAATGATAATGGTTAATGGAAAAAAGAAGTCAGTGCACAAACACTCTCCTCATCCATGGTAGAACTTAAAGGGAAAGATAAATACAACAGAAGCTGAAAGCCTACCAGATCCTAATGGAAAGTTCTTACTCCATTATAAATAACTTTGAAAGCAGACAGGATATCTCATCTCCAGAAGGAAATTAGTTGCATATTTCACTGAAACCAAGAAGACTTATTTTCAAGAACATAGTGACTTTTTTCCCTCCACACTTAAGAGCTGAAAAAGCCTTCTGTAGGAGAATTTGCTATCACATGGTAATAACCTCTATATTTTTTTTTACTTGCAGAATTACTGGCTTCTTGGCTTGGTTTGGTTGTTGTTGTTTTCTGCTTGTTTTGATGACTGATTTCCCACAACTCTGCTAAGTTTCAAGTCTGCAATACACTTTTCCTTTGCTTACTATAGATCATTTTTCCACACGTGCCTTTGCTTCTGAATTTCTTAGCCTGCAGTCGGGAGGACTACTGGGAAATGAACTCACTTGATGGTGACTTTGTATTTAAATAAGCCAGTTAATGCATTAATGATGTTCTCCAAACATATAAAAATAGCTAGAATATGGAAATTTTCTTCTAAATTAATACCAAGCTAATCATCAATGTCTACTTTTCCTAAGAGCTATGCTTTTTAGTCTATTTTTCTCCCTAATTTCTACAGCACTGAATTTGTGGCATTATTTGTTTCCATGACAACAGGCATCAGTCTCACAAACACAAGCAAATAATTTCACTGTGAGAAAAATAACAGGAAGAGAATTGTGGTTGAAGCAAAAATATATTCACAGAGATTGTTTGTGAGCCTAAAACAAAAAGATCCCTGATCACTAGACATGTCTTCCCATGAGTTTAATCAACTATTTTAACACTCGAAAGACTTGTAAAGCTAGAACAAAACACTAACAAAATCACAATACTTTGTCAAGTACATTAATACCCTGAAATTAATTTGCAAAAGCCCTTTATAAGATACAAATGAAATAGCAACTAAAAGATATTTGACTTCTCATTAAAGGCACACCAACAAGGACTTGAGTGACCTCAGAGAAGATTCTCAGTCACAAGGAACAGGCCTTCAACACAAAGTTCCTGACTGAGGTGTATGAACAGCATCGGCAGACACACATATTGCCACATTCCACACTGAAGATGAAGTTCAGACCCCAAAGAAAGGAGGAAAATGTTCAATTTAGAAGCTATGAATGAAAAGACAAATGCTTCAAACCAGTTTCCTGTATCAGACAAAGTGATAAGAATATTCTTCAATGTTAAGTTTATACTGTTATCAGGCTTACTGCTGCTTTTTCTCCATAACACATTCTACTGAAATACAAGATACTTTGTAACATGGATTTTTGAGAAAAAGATAGTTCCATGAGGAGACTAAATATCAGACCTACAACGTATGAAGTTTTTTGTTTTCTTTTTAAATGGGATATTGGTTTGGTCAAATGTTAGATTACCAAAACCTAGAGCAACTGCATAGGACTCTGTGGTTTAACAGGCAGGATATAAGCTTGCTTTCAGCTGGTGTTGGGGTCAAGTGTGCAACCACCTGAGTCACTCCCTAGTTCTTTGGTAACAAAACATCTGGACTGGACATGATTAGGTGCATAGGCATGCCTTGAGAGGCAAAGCTCAACCCTGCTCAAATCAGAACACATGAGACTGTCTAAATACCAACAGTTTCTAAAAATCTTTTAAGTCTTCCTTGTGATTCACCGTGGCTCTTGCTCTTTCATGTCTCTCTTCACACACTCTCCACTCTCCTTCTACACACACACACACACACACACACACCTGTCTAATTTCTTTCTGCTGCTCCTCTCTGAGACCTACAGAGCTGTTTGTTCAAAAGATACACTTGGCCAGAGCAACAATGAACCTTCGCTCTTGCTTTTGCCTAGAATGGCAGCTCCTTTAAAAAGAAGAATTCATAATAAGCAAAACTGGTCAAAAGGTGGGTCACGGCTGTGATCTCTGAGATTGCTTGGGGGTTCCTCTATTTTATAGCTTTATTGCCATGCACATCAAATCAAAGTCACTTCAAGACTGACACTCAGAAAACTGGGAAGTTGATTTAACCTACTATCACATGCTTCCTATATCATAAAACGTGATGTGGATGTCTCCCTCTCTTCTCTCTGCCCTATTCTGTCTTAAAAGAAAATGGCTCTCAACACATGCTTGTTTTTTAAGTCAGTGGCCCTCTTACAGCAGAGTTTAGTCAAAGTGTCATCTAGGCAGGCATTTGCTTGTTTAATTTATTTATAGCTCATGTCCTCAAAGAAGCTACAGTTACCAGTAACTACCAGAAAATATCTTAGTTTGGTAAGATTGAGTTTGAGCAGGCATCCATTTTTAGAATACATTAGGGGATAGAGAGGAGAAAAGGAAAGCTGCAAGTCAGAGTCTGGTCTCCTGGCAGTGAGCAGAACCCAGCAGGCTTCTTTCCTTTGTCAGTACCTTGATGAGTTGAGATCCACATCTGCTGTAGTGGTTGCTCCCTCCCTCCTGCATGAGTTCCTCAAATGTTTGTTTTATGATCCCAAGGATTGCTCAGGGGTTTTCCTTAGTGACATATTCCAATAATGCTTAATCTCATAGTGCTTGCTTTCTCCTGCTCTGAACTGCATGCCTGTGTTTCCTATATTTAATTTATCTCTGGAATAGAATCTGTGGCATTTGTTTCAAACGTCTCTTCCTAGTGCCGTTACTTCTCTTCACTTTGATGACATCTCAGCAGTGTTCCTGTACGTTCTTCCTATCACCAGTGTAAGTATAAGGAATTGGGGGTGCATGTCTGTCATAGATTCAAAAATATAAAACTCAATCAGATTTCAAAATATTGGTGTTCAGTCAAAGGGCTGAGAATAAGTGACTTCTGAGTCTCTGGCCCTAAACAGAGCATTTATAGTAACCTCTAGCCAACCTCCAGGGTTTCGGGACCATTGCAGAAGAGAAGTAGAAAGAATGTAAGAGGGGAAATAAGAAATGCTGGGGAGCACCATCTTTGGGGCATAATAGGGCCTTCACACTCATGAACTCCCAGTAACTGTGTCTACCCAAACAATGTGCACAAAATCAAGCCAGTTACTATTTCAACATGGAGGAGTTCATAAGGAGCTATTGGTTGGTTATTGGCTACTGGGGGAGGAGAATTCGTTTTTCTCTTAAGAGTGTATGCCCATTGGTAGATTGCCTATGCTCAGGGTGATGGCCCCATGCCCATTCATTAGTGCATTCAGGTAGCACCAATTGGACTCCAGTAGGTTGTATTTTTTAATGAGGACATGAAGGTAGGAAGAGGATATGTTTACTGCAGGAGGTTGAGTGCCCAGGGGAGGTGGGAAGGTATGATTAAGATACATTTTATATATATGTATGAACTTGTTTAAAAAATTAATATTCTTTAAAACAATTTTGGTATTCAGCATCTCTGTTCTGACTATAAATCATGTTTATCTATATGTATATATATAATACATATATATAATCAAAATGTATTTTTTTCTCATGTCTGCTTGCATTGCCTCATTGCTGATGCTGTGGAAGTGGTGCAGACAGGTGTATTTCTCATGATCTGAACATCCACAAAGAGTTGAATTATACAATGTTTTCCACATGCTATGCCAAAGAGCTAATGTCTCATTTAAGTAACTTTCCTATGTTTCCTTAGCTCTTTTCCATTTGCCTTCCGAAAAGGAAATTAGTATCCAATTCAAACATAATTAAAATATAAATTAGCCAACGATGATAACTGAAGAATGAATCACCCTGTAATGAAGCTGTGTTTCATCTTATAGATTGTTCCAGCCAGCCTTCACTGGGCTTCATACAGCACTTTCAAAAATAGAAGTTCAATTTAAAATGTAATGTAAATGCTCTTCTAAATCAATTTGTCTTTTCCGTTAGAGCTCAGCTCAAAAGTCATCCAACTTTCCACAGCAGACTGCAGAAGACCTGCTTCTGGATAACATTCATGTGGAAACAGAACCAGAGCCACCATTCCAGAGGGCAAAGTTCACTGTTGACGACTCAGCTCAGCTACTTAAAGGAATAAGCAACTTGTAAATACCTAACAAAACTGCAGTTCAGCTTCAGAGCTGCACGAGTAGAAACATTTCTTCCCTCATTATGCCTCTCCAAATCTGACTTAGCTGTTTTTCTCTGGCAGGCAATTAAGCCACGGACAAGAAACTGAATTAGCCTTCAACGACCGTGATAAAGTTCCCTGGCAATGTCAGAGTGCTTATACTCCCAATGTATGATTTTTCAAATTATGAGACAGCAATAAATTTAAGAAAACAGAGAAGCCTTGTTCAGTCCACCTCGGAGAAGCCTGTGTTTTTGTGCATAAGGCAGAATCCTTGCACTGTGCTGAAAACCTCACTGTAACAAAATGTCAGCTGAGTCAACTTGGTTTGATCTGTAGGAAGCCATTCATATGTCAGGCACTAGCAGGTTGCTACAGCAACTGAAACAAAGGAAATCCTGAAAAGGCATGGTTTCCCTAGCTAGAAAATACTCAAAATTCAAAAACAGAACTGTATTATTCCCAAACTGATCTATCCATTCATTTGTGTGAATCTGAATCAAAGTTAAGCATTATTCGTTTAGACCTACCAAAGTAGGTTCCCCTCTCTCTCAAGTTCCAACAGTGACTCCTAAGGTTTCTATCCAGACTTAAAGTACATTTGCATGCACAGCGGAGTTTTAGTAGTTACATTAGCCTATCTACTCTAATGACAACAACGGCAGTTGGGGACAATATAAATCAAACTTAATGGCTTCTGCTCAGATTCCTCTGAAGTTTGGATCTGAAATAGTAATAAACTCTGCCTTTGTGATTCTATCACACAACAGTCCTAAGCCAACCATGAACTTCCCCAGTGCCAATGCTAATAAATCTCTCTTCCAGAGACGGGGAATTTTCAGATCATCGACTGCATTTCAAAAGGAAAAAGCCCTAGGAAAGAAATTCAGGTTAGGGGTGGTTGTAGACCATACAAAGTATTCTAAAAAGAATAAGGCAGAACTTTTGTTCTTTAAATTGAAAGCCACATGTTCTCAAGATAATCTGCAAAATTCTTAACCTACAGAAGGCTCTTGCTGGTTGACTCCAGGCCCTGGATAGAAGAAGCATTCCTTCAAGGTCTGCGCTTACCACCTCCTCTCCCGGGAAAGAACCAGATTAGAAAAACAGCAGCCCTCAAAAGCATTTGCCTGGCTCAACTTTGGGCTTTCCACTCCCCACATTCACCATCATATCCTATTCCTGTATATGGTATGTGGATTTGGCTGAGTTGGTATAATAAAACAAAATGGAATAAGCAGGGGCAAAAGTCTTCTATTATTTTAATTTAGCCACAACTACACTTCCACGGACTCATCAAGTTTACCACACATAATGCAATGGGATAAATATGTTCATGGAAGAGGAGGAGGTCATTTTTGTAATCTTTGTGATAGGTCTAAAGCTCTAATAGAAAGTGAGAAAGAAGTCTTTGATCAACACAATTTAGTTTCAGAATCACCATGTTTTTAAGTTAGTCCACAAACTATTTAGCTTTCTTCCTTCTCAATAAATAAGAAACAATGCTTTTTAAAAATTCATTTTACTTCCTGTGCATCTTCCTCAGAAACAGTTTCTGGTCAAATCCATCTAGATGTGTGTGTGTGCTTACTTAACACTCACACGCACAGATAATTTGGCAATTCCTCTATGCCGTTTGTATAGTTATACATTTATAAACAATTATAC
Organism: Peromyscus aztecus; assembly: GCA_902168405.1. NCBI lineage: Eukaryota > Metazoa > Chordata > Mammalia > Rodentia > Cricetidae > Peromyscus > Peromyscus aztecus. The sequence continues at coordinate 28,982 of CABHPQ010150769.1, read as the reverse complement.
TATCCATTTGACCTAAAACAAATTACAGCCCAAGAAAATGTTTGCTGGAGGTTAAAAAGTTCATTTTGCTATGTGAGAGTTCTAGTACATTATTCTTGGTGAAAAATATTTTAATTTTTAAAATCAAGAAAGATAGGGTGGTCACTGGAGAGATGGCTCAGTGGTTAAGAGCACTGGCTGCTCTTCCAGAGGACCCCAGATTCAATTCTCAGCATCACATGACAGCTCACAACTGTCTGTAACTCCAGTTCCAGGGAATCCGACACCCTCACACAGACATACATGCAGGCAAAACACCAATGTACATAAAAATACAAATAAATAAATTGTTTTTTAAAAAGAGAAAGGTGAGGTGAGGGGCTATGAAATACCTTTTCTTAAACTGGGTACAGGTATTGTAAACCTTCACACACATCAGCTGTAGTTGCCTGCACTAATCCCTTACAAGACTAGTCCCATCACTATCATTCCAGGAAGGGGGAAGGCCTCTGAACTATTGGCTAATGACAGGTCTGGGAAAGTGGGAGTCATTGTCTTCAGTTATGTCTGCCCACTACTAATCCACAAAGCTCCAACAGATAGCTCCAAACCTACAGTCCCACAGATGGCCCTGGTGAATCTCGATGGGTCCCAAGACAAAACAAAAAGACAAGGGTGTGAAAGAGAGTGGTGGAGACCAGAGAGGGTGACCAGGGGTAGTGAGGAGATGGGAGGTAAGAATGGTCAGTATGCAAGCAAGCATACACCCTTGGAAGTGTAAATATATATAAATAATAGAAACTAAAGGTAATGAAGAAGGTTTTGACTAAGTATGTGTGTATTTCTAAAATCCAGAAAGTACAGGTGAGTATCAAGATTAGAAGTACATCCAAAAGGGTAAGTATTATTTCCAGGAATCTCCCTATACGGAAGAAATTTTAGCAAATATAATCCACACCTAACTGTAAAAAAAAAATAACACTTCAAATTTATACTTTAACAAATATCCTCTGAACAGTCTATGCTTTAAGTTCATGCAAAGCATGTGAAAAGGAGAATGTCGAAATGTTGGAGAGCACACTTCGGATGTTCTTCCAGATGGAAAGACCATGTGCTTCTTCTGTTGGAGTATATTTCCATAGTTAAGGTAATTTCCATGTCTGCCTCTTGTTTTCAAGGCTTTTATGCAGCCAGTCAACAGCTTTGAACTACTGAAGATTTACTTGTACACAACAGGTCTGAAGTTGCTAAATTATTTTATAGGTAGTATTTTACAGTTCCCAAGGATCTCACTAGCCTTCTCCCATTTGAGCTAGTAACCCTAAGAGGAAGAAAGAAAAAGGGCCAGCCCTCTGTCCAGAGGCAAACTGACATGGGGGAGGGAACAAAGGGTTCCTTCAAGGTCATATAGACAAGTGGTATATCCAGTGTTCTTCTGGTTATCAGTACTTTAATACTGGTACTTAACATTTTATTTAAAACCTCTGCCAACAATGGATTCTATTGACTATTGGGATGAAATTCTTGGTTGCTAGTATTTAATCTTTTCTGATTTGTTTTCAATTCTTGACTAAAACTTTTTCTACAGTCCAAAAATATTTCTCCCGGGCCTTGCTGCTGCCAGTTACAGTGCCTACAACACTCCAAACTCCTGGATCCAACTAAGGTTGGCTATTTTGCCCAACTCCACTGTTTTGTTTTATATTTTTTTCACTCAGAGTGTACTTCAGATTAACTTTTCTCTAATTATCAATTCACGTAAGTGATGTACAGTATTATAAACGTAAGAGCCTATAGTGTAGTGTCATATTCCTTAAGCAATTACGAATGCTTTATGAAAAGGGCATAACTAAAGTCAGAGAGTGGCTCCCATACGGACCTGGAGAATGGAGCCATGACCATAAACCCTCTGAAAGCTCCTCCAATGTACATGTTTCCCAAGGTCTTTTCCCTTGAATACTGCCCATTTTATTCATTGCAGCAAACCATGGCTTTACATATCAGTTGCTTGTGTTATATCTGTATATAAGAGGTTGTTTTATAGTACTCATTTTAAATACACATTCCTTTTAAGAAAAAAAGACTACATATTCAAAAATTTCATTCTCTAAAAGCACTTCCGGCTTCTTCATGCAGAATCACACACAGGCTCAAGCTTTGCCAGAACACAGGACATTAATTACCTTCAAGTGTTGTTCCTTTACCAGAAAGGGCTTCTCCAGCCCCAGACGCATACAGTGCTGTCACAGATAAGTCGTATTGTGTCCCTTCCTTCAATCGCCTCAACACCGTGTTGGTCGTGTCTCCCCTCACAGTGACCTCTTGAGTTTCACCTCCTGCTGCTGGGGTGTATGTGACAAGATACTGCTTCACTTTTCCTGGTGCCCCACTCCAAGACAGCTTCAGAGTTGATGTTGTAGCATCAGAAACTCTTAAGTCTCTTGGGTTCCCTCTAACTTCATTAAAAAAGATGACAGTATCGAAAGGCATTATTTAGTAAAAAAAAAAAAAAAAAAAAAAAAAATGACTTGAAAACACCCATTTTTTTCATATGTGTGTTATATCAAATTTGCATCCTATATAATGACTCTGTGGCAATATACACCACTGCCTCACTAACAAAATATAAGCATTGCTATAAATAGGATCCTACACAACAGTAAACAATGAGCTAACAACATCTAATTCCTTTTCTGTGTTCATGCAAATTAAAATCTTCCATAGAAGCCAGACACAGCAGCCCACTCCCACAATTCCAGCACTTAGGAGTATAAGATAGAAAGACCATAGGTTTGAGGATAGCCTGGGCTACATACATGCATTCTGTCTCAAAGGAAAAAATCTTTTATGTAAAATCTGTCATCAGAATCTTCCACATAAAATATTTTCCTTAAAGCTTTCCTACAAATAAAACTAAGTAATGTGTGTTGTTTCCATGTGATCGGCATATTTCCTCTACCTTCTTCGGTGGCTGCATTTCCTGTCAGTGGAGAGCCAGGTCCGGAGGAATATTCAGGAATTACAGAGATTTCATACTTTGTGTCTGGCGTTAGGTTCTCCAGTGTTTTCCTCCTCTGATTGGCTGGGGTACTAACTTCTTTGCTTTCTCCACCAGCAACTGGTCTGTATAGAATTCGATACCTTAAGACTCTCCCGGGAGCTTGAGACCAGGTAATTTTAAAACTGTCTGTAGTCTCATCCAACACCTTCAGGTTTCGTGGTACTCCTTTTACTGAAATTTAAAAATGCATAATTTTAAAAGTTAGCTGTTTTTATGTGAGTACCAAAAAACTAGATTTTTGAACATTAATTATAGTATTTTTCTAACTAATTTCCACGGCCAGTTTTATTCACAAGCATTCTGGTTGCAACATTCATTTAGCCAGACCTTAAATAGATTCTGAAACCATTCTGCAAAAAATTTATGTGTGTGGTCATTTACTGTAGAGGAAAAATTGGACTATATACTATAAATGAGAAGTATGTGACAAGCACTTAATGAATATCATTAAATTTAAACCTCAAAGTCGAATTGCAATGTGAATAACATGGACTTGGGGTCTTCAATGACATTTTCAAATAAGAGCCCAAATGAGAACATCATTGCACTTTATGTTTAATAAACATGCTCAAGAAGAAAGACTGTCCATCTGGACAACAAATTCAACAATGGTGAACTCAAAGTCATTATGTTCTCAATTCACTGGGGCAAAGCTGTAGTCAAATGTGGTTGTATGTGACTGACAAAATTTCAACACATTATGGGATTGGAGAGATGGCTCGGTGGTTGAAACTTTGGCTGTTCTTCCAGAGGACCCAGGTCAGTTCCTACCACCCACACCTCAGCTCCCAACCACCTGTTAATCCAGTTTCAGGGTATCCAACACCCTCTTCTGGCCTCTAAGGGCACTACACACACATGGTACACAGACATACATGTAGGAAATGCATATAAATAAATAAAAATGCATATAAATAAAAGTAAAATGAGTAAATCAAAATTTAAAAAGAAAAATTTAACACACCAGTAGATCATTCCAGACAGAAAAAAAAGGAAAGAAAATAAATCCATCAATAAAAGAAATATGTGGAGTAGGGTAATTGTATACCTTAATCCTAGCACTCAGAAGGCAGAGGTAGGTGGATCTCTGTCAGTTAAAGGCCAGTTTGATGTACATAAACAGTTCCAGGCCAGTCAGGGCTAAATAGTGAGACCCTGACCCCTCCTCCCACCAAAAAAAAGGAAGGAAAGAAAGAGAAGGAAGGAAGGAAGGAAGGAAGGAAGGAAGGAAGGAAGGAAGGAAGAAAGAAAGAAAGAAAGAAAGAAAGAAAGAAAGAAAGAAAGAAAGAAAGAAAGAAAGAAAGAAAGAAAGAAAAGAAGGAAGTTGTAGTTGGCAAACTTTACCTATGATTCATTAATTATGTCAAGAAAAAAGACCAAATTAGTCAAAATATAGGAAGCAGAATGACTAATGGCTGTGAATCCTGACTCTGAAGCTTAATAGTTATATAATTTGAGCCACAGGCTGTTCAGCAGTTAAACATGACTATTCATTAGATTATTGAAGTGCCTGAGTAAGATAATGCATGGGAAACACTCAGTACAGCATATGACACCTGGTAAGAGCTCAAAAACCACTAGCTTAATTAAGATGTTCAATGCTAAAACTTGAATATTTACAACTGAAACTTTAGATGTCACAATTTCATGAAAAGCAGTAAAGCTGCCAGACATTCAGCTCTTCTGTGGTAGCCCAATGTCTAAAACTCTGAGTATATATGAATACATTGGCCTCAACTCAAAACTCCCTTTTCTTCTTCTTTGAGAAAGAGAATGGAAATGTAGTATGTTTACTTTGACAGTTTATTTTTATGAAAAAAGTTGTAATAAAAAGAACTCTATAAGTAAGATTACAGGGGAAAACAGTGTCCTGTGGCCAAAAGCAAACAATGTCAATATATTTGTAAGCAAGATTGTTTTTCAGCCTATTAAAAGAATGCAAATAAAACTAAGTAAAGATAACACAACTGTTTTTTTTTAAGTGTTTAATTCCAAGGTTAGTGTCCTAAAGTGACTAATAGTATAGTTATCTCATGTGCCTTCTGCCTCATTCTACAGATAACTTGTACTTGGCTCTCTTGTGTTTGAAGAGAGGGCTGAAATAAAACCACCCAGCATGGCAGCCTCTCAAACCTTAGTGCTCTGGGAGGATAAGAAACCATCAGTACAAACAGTGTGTCTATTTTTACCAGAAGCAAGTGGGAGTAAACAGGAGAATGAAATTCAACAGTTAAGCAGACTGCTTCACGTTCAGTTTTTCAAAGATATCAGACTCAAGTTTCTTCTTGAGCTGTGGTATGCAGTATAAGCAATCAACAAAAAAGCAAAAATATCTTAAGTACAAATATCTAAGTTATAGAAACACACACCAAAAAAAGATGTGTTAGATACTTTTGTTAGCCTATAGCCGTAACTATACCTATATCATGTACAAAATGAAAAAAAAAAAAGCCAATCCTCCTTGAAAAATGTTTTAGAGACAAAGCTATTCCCTAACTTTATCAATAAAGAGTACAATGTATGCCAGATCTGTCTGCAAGTACTTCTCTGTACATCTTAAATTCTCATGATACCCTTTGGAGTCTTTCCCTTGCACTCAGTCAAAACAGGGAAGAGAATCCACATCTCTTGGAATCATCACTGTCTCCACATGGAGAGTACTTGACTTGTCTTAATTTTTTCTTCTTGGCCAGACTAAATGTCAAACGAAATTCATTATGCCAAAAGGTATCCAGTCCTATTCAGTAAAGATGACACATCTCAAATACCAGTAGAATTAATTCACTCATGTCCCAGCAGCATTATTCACAATAGCTAAAAGTGGGAACAACCTGAATAGATGAATAGAGAGTGGTGTATTCATTCAATGAGATAATATTCATTCATCCTTAAAAAGAAATGAAATTCTGCCCAAGCATGGTGGTACAGACCTTCAACCATAGCACTCGGGAGTCAGAGGCAGGCAGATCTCTGTGTGTTCAAGGTTAGCCTGGTTTACACAGCAAATTAAGGTCAACCAGGACTACACAGTGAGATGCAGTCTCAATAAATACATAAACTCTGACACAAGCTGCAACATGGATGAGGAATTACATTAGGTGGAAGAAGTCAGACAAAGAGATAAACATCACATGGTTATGTTCAGTAAGGGCTTCAAACAATCAAATTCAAAGAAACAGAAAGTAGGTTGGCAGTCCGGGAGCAGGGCATTGGAAAATGGAGACCCACTATGGCTACAAGGTTTTGTTATGACATTCTGCGCATGGATGGTGGTGATGATGGCTGTACAAGGTCAATACACTTCTTGAGTTGAAATATACACCTAAAGAATGGCTGAAATGGCTGAAAAGGGTTTGTTTGTTCCTTTTCATTTTATTAACATGGACTAAAAGCAGGTCCTTTATTCATGCTATAACTTTGCTATCTAATTAATTACAATGTTTTGAGAAAACATGGAAGAAACCCCACTGTACCTTCATCTGTGGTCTCCTCTCCAGCTAGGGGAATGCTGAAGCCATCTTCATACTCTGCAGTCACATTTACCAAGTACAGGGTCTCTGGCTTCAGGTTGCTGAGAACAACACTGGTGCTTGAAGCTGGCTCCACCACTGTGACCTCATCATCCCCAGTAGCATCCTTGTATGTGACATGATATGAAAAAACATTTTCTCCAGCGGGAGACCATTCAGCTTTGAAACTATTAGAAGTCACCTGAGAAAACTTCAGATCCTTTGGTGGCACATAAGCTGTTTAAAAGAAAAAAGAAATAATTTAAATATTTAAATCTATGAAATAAAAATAGACCTCTTGACTCTGTGCTTCCAAAATTGTTGCCATTCATTTGGGAGCAGGGTCATTGAGACCCATGTACATGACCACAGAGAGAAGGCCTCCCGCTTAAAAGGAAGTCCTGGTCATTTTCTTTGGTTTTCCACAACAGTGATTATATTATACAAAGGAAGTAATTAATTAAATGGAACTTGAATTCTGAGTTTCTCAAGACAAAGCAGTAATAGAATAAATATTCCCCAAGTGTTTATTTAAACAGTAGCAGATTTTAAATGAACCATGACAATTTTCCCAATCATGCTGGTACTTGAATATTAACTCTTAGTGACAGGTAGGCAGATATTTCAAAGTACAACTGAGGAAATTTCTGGCAAATGAATAATTATAACACCTGGTAAGATGCCTCAGTGGGGAAAGCACTTGTCATACAAATGTGAGGATACTAAACTTGAATCCCCCAAATCCATCTAGAGCTGGGTGCAGTGGGGTTCCTCTGGATCCCAGTGTTTCTACAAGAAGAAGGGCTGAGGATAAGAGAACTCAGTCTGACATATACGGGAGAGAGCAGCAAAGACTGTCTCAAATAAGGTGGAAGTCAAGGACAACACCAGAGGCCTCTGACCTCCACACACATGCCATGGCATGTGCATGTCCATCATCACACACACATAAATGTGTGTGCACACATATGCACATGGACATATACACATTTACAAAACAAAGGTTTTGAAAAGAATCCTTATTAAACTGAGCATGCATTAAACCGATCATAAGAAGAGACAATGCTTAATGCGTATTGTCCTTGGGGGACACACAAACAGGAGAGACATGAAAGTATGAAGTTACTAACAGAAACACCAAATGTGTGAAAGTGCCATACACTGGGAAACTTAAGGAGGGTTTAGAAAGGGGGTGATACTTTAAACATTGGAAAGCAGAATTTAGACAAATCAAGAAGAAAGACTAGAAAACTCCAGATGTGAGGTGTCATATCCCAAAACAAGGAAAGAGAATGCACAAAAAGAATGCAAAGGTCCAAGAATGTTTTAGTTGCTTTGGGTTCAAAGGACTTGGATCTGTAGCTACACAGTAGAAAACTCAGTAAGTGGTTGTTTAATTGGCTATGACAAATAGTGTGATGCAGCTGGGTCCTGAACTCCCCCGGGGACCTAGGGAGGGAAATCTCATGACTCTTTGAGTAAACAACTTTTTTCACCAAAAATGAAATGATATGAATACCCAGGAGAAAGTTACATGTCAAACCCAAATACATGCAGTTCGGTGGTTTTCAATACCAGTGGGACGTTTCTCTGTACCCAGTGAATGGAAGAAGAGTCCTACCTATAGTTTTAGAACTGGGAAGCTTTGTTCACAGGCAAATGCCTTTTACTTTCCAAAATCTACCAACCTTTCTTCTTTATAGCTGCCAACTCTTGCTCAATTCTAAGACAGATAGACTGTGTGAGTTCAAACGATATCCTCTGAAAGGCATCAAAATCCTCCACTGTGAACACATGGGTCTCAGGAGGAGGAGAGGCAATGGCTTCCAACTCTGAGCGAACAGCATCCTTTACACCAACTGCGAATATCTCCACGTCTGAATTTCTGAGTTTTATAGCAGGGTCTCTGAAAGCATCTGATGACTTCCCATCAGTGATGAGAATCATGACTTTCGGTACATTACTTCTTGAGCCTTTGTTAGGCACAAATATTTTCTCTCTGACGTAAGTCATTGCTTTGCCTGTGTTTGTGGATCCTCCCCTGTAGGGGAAGGTGTTTATTGCTTTGATTATATCTTCAACTCTGTTAAATTCCTTCAATGTGAACTCCGTGTGAGGGTCTCTGCTGTACTGGACAAGGCTTATCTGTACTCTGTTTGGTGATATCTCAAAACTTTTTGCAAGAACTTCCAGAAAGGCTCTAACTTTAACAAAGTTTGCAATCCCGATGCTATAGGAACCATCAACCAAAAACACGATATCAGCTTTTATATCCACACCACGTGAACATTCTGTGAAGAGAAAAAAAATCCATTCATACACAAATATGAACTAAAATACAATAAAATTAAGGTCTGGATATCTCTAGATATCTCACTTTTCTTTGTAAGTCCACTTCTTTTCAAAAACTGCTGCAGGACTGGAGAGGCTGCTTAGTGGGTCAAGTGCTTCCTCAGCAAGCACTTGGACCTGAGTTTGGATATTCAGCACCCACATAAGAACCAAGTGTACCTATAATGCAGTGCTGGGGGTATGGAGACAGGCAGACGCTAGGGCTTGTTAATCACCCAGCCTAAGCCAAAACAACAAGCTCCAGGTACCAGAAAAGACTCCATCCATCGCAATAAAAAATAAAAAAATTTCAAAAAAAAATGGAGAAGAAAAACTACTATAAATACTATGTTTAAAATGAAGCCTGAACTAGTAGGCCATACTGTTGTATTCCAACCCCAGCGATAAAATGGCTAACTCACCCACTTGAACTTTCATTGGCTGAGTCTTCTCCATCACCGAAATGGGCTCACTGGATGTCAGTCCCTTCATGGCAGAAACACTGATCTGGTATTCTGTGTCCGCTGAGAGGTCACGAACATTGAGCGTGGTCGTCTGGGGCCCCACACTCAAAGCGTGATGTCGGCTTCCTGCAGCCATTGGTGTGAGGAGGACTTTATAGCCGGTCACAGCACTGGGAGATGGATCCCAGCTCAGCTTAATGTATTTTGATGACACTTCTGTGGCAACCAGATTTGAAGGAGGCTCAATGACTGAAAAAAAAAAAAAGAATTGTGGTGATTAATAATGAAGTACACCCTATTAGGTTCTACATTTGGACCTTCCATTCTCCTTATTCAAATTGATGATGTCTATATCAGAAAGTGGTCATTGATACCCTCTCTCCCTAATTCCACCCGTATGAACAAACCAATAGTTTCTACTGTCAGGAATTTAGTTACTACACTAAAAAGTTTGGCAGGGAAGAACATTTTTTGAAATAAACTAATGAAAGTAGATTTAATGTTTAGTCTTTCTATGAAATCAAAATTTTCATTTTTAATTTAACATTTTATTTGTCTTTATTTTCCTGTCTCAGTATAGACGTTTGCTAATTATCCATTACATTGATGATTTATTCACTACAGGCCCTGAAGAAAGCTGGACACAGCTGTGATGTGGTCATGGCTACCCATGCAGGAAAGTTCAAACAGCAGCACAAGAAAAACCTTGCCTGATCTTGACAAGCACACAACTGCACTTCACTAAAAAATAGGCTGTTCAAAGTAAAGAGAGATAATCCGCATAAAGTGAAAGGAGGCATACAGATCTCACGATAATACAGGGTGGGGGTGGGGGACAATTAACCTTTAGACCGTAAAGAAGAAAAGAAAGGATTCAGAGTCTAGGAAGCACTGATAAGTCCTGGGAGAAGTAAAGCCAAGGAACTTCCCAAAGTGTGATTGGAGATGGAACCGTGTGAAAGTTCTACACAACCACTCCTCAGTTCCCACAGTGGGAGGAAGACCACCAGGGGCCTTCGGTGTTCAAATGGATCCTCGTAAAATATCTTTTTGAAATGTCTCTCCTCTCTTCTATGTACTTAGAAGTAACAACCCATAGAAATAGGAAAACTTTCCAGATGTGGGAGTATCAAATCTATGAAATATTTCTAAGCTTTGAACACATAAGGGAGCACGTGACAACAGGAAGTCCTTGACCTTAGGCAGTTGGTAGAAACAATGCTATCACTCTTTCATGTTCTAGAATGCTAAAGTGTCTGAACCCTGCCAATGTTTAAGTCCACAAATAAAATAATTAAAGCAAATGCCAGAAAAGCCTGGTTATGGATAGTCAATATACACAAAAAGACTTGTTTATAAGAGTTTTATCAATGGAGGGAAATCTCACGAGGCCCCACCCCTAGACACAGAGCTACAGGCAACTAAGGAATGCTGAAAGTAGGAGAAGTAGTTTTTCCTAGAGGTGAGCCCTTTGACTGTTTATCCAATACCAAGTGGATCCTTGAAATCATATACATACAAGTAACACTAAACAGATTCGGCATAAATAAACAGGCTGTATTAATGTATTTGTGCATTTACACACACAAACATATATGTAACAAAAACAAAGAAAAATAATCCATAATTTGAAGGGAAGGCAGGAGGAACATGGGAGGGTTTGGAGGAAAGAAAGAGAGGGCAGAAATTATGTCATTATATTTTAATTAAAGTTAAAAATATTAAATAAACTAAGTCTAATCAAAACTTGCCCCTCCCAAAAAAAATGTTCAGGAACTTCACAGAAAACTAAATATTTTGTCAAATTTTCCACTGGAAAGAGGAAATAATACCAATATATTAACAAGTTGAGGTCAGAAACCAGACAATCACTGGAGGGTGTGGTTAAATCTATTCTAGAATATCTGTATAGCAAGAACCGCTGTCATAAAGTGCTAGCTTCTATATGCCTCTCAAGACACAAGCACTCACCTTCTTCTCCACTAACCAGTTCACCAAGTTGCTCGTCCACTCCTGAACACACCTGGGAGATTATCTCATTCTGAATGTCCACAATCGCATCAAAATTGGCCACGTTGAAAACATGGTTCAAGGAAGGTGTGGATGCAATTTGTTTGAGTTCTTTTGCATCTGCAGCTTTAATACCTTGGGGGGAAAAGGTGGGAATATGTTAAAATGGGAAACATACCAACAGCAAGAAGTGCTTTGCAATAATTCTCCATCTTTGCAATAATTCTAAATCTCAAACGGAAAGTATTTTTAACCCTTTTTAAGTCAAAATTCAGAGTAGCTTTGACACATGCATTTAGTCCCAGCACATTCATGATAGAGGCCAGAAGATTCCTATGAAATCAAGGACAGCCAGACCTACCTAGTGAGACCCTATCTCAAATAGACAGATGACAGATGATAGGTAGAGGACAAACAAATGTTCAGTGGCAGAGGATTTTATAATTTCACAAAAAGAGAGAGAGGAACGGTTACTAGAGAAAGCCCCCATTTTAACTATGTCGTCACTTGTCTCTAACATCTGTGAAGATAATATCTTTTATTCCAAAGTGCTGAATGAGCTGGAGCCCTGTGAATACTTCAAGTATTATGTAATGCAGAAAATGCAGAAAATCCACTTAATGATAATACAATGAGGATCTTTATTAGAATCGCTGGCAGAGTGTTCTTTGAAAAGTAGAGAGCTGGCAAAGCATGTTACTATCACCTCACTGAATTCATATACTAAAAGAGCTTTATGAGGAAATAGATAAGCAGAATTTTTACTCAAAGACAACTTGGCTTAATACTATCCTATAAAATGCAGTAAGCACTTTTGACAACATCCTTCCTTGAGAAATCAACCTTTATCTTCTTAAGCATTAAGTGTCCTGAAGGAGATCCAGAAAGAAAATGGCTGGTCAGACTTAACCTACCCAGAGAGAAAACCTCAACTCCGATATTCCGAAGCTCCCGTGCTGGAAGATCCACTTCGTCCTGAGATTTGCCATCCGTGATGATAATTGCCACCTTAGGAAAGCCCACTCTTGAGCCGGCAGATTCAGTGAAAGTGTTTTTAACTAAGTAATCAATGGCATCCCCTGAAGGGAAAAAAGAAACACGTTCATTGACTCTAGGCTCTCACTCATTTTGCCAAAGCTAAAGACTGAAAGGTTAATTCCAAAAGTACTTACTGTATAATCAAATGGATTTTTTTAATTTCCTCTCAAAATGAATACTTCATTTATTTTAAACAGTAAAGGAATCTCTAAAACATACCTGTCATTGTGTTGCCACCTTTGTATGGAATTTTTTTAATTGCAGCCAGCAGGTCATCTCTTCGGTAATGCTGATTTAAGTTAAATTCAGTCCTGGTATCCGAGCTGTACTGAACAACTCCAACTCTCGTCTTCTCCTCCCCAATGTCAAAAGCAGACACAAGAGCAGCAATGAAGTCTAAAATGTACTTGAAATTATTTCTTCCCACGCTCCAGGAGCCATCCACAAGAAAGACTAAGTCAGTCCACGCACTGACAGAACATTCTGAAACATATTTAACATATTTTTAAATGGTTAAATCAGTCCCTTTTAAAAAAAAAAAATGGGCTAGCCGGGCGGTGGTGGCGCACGCCTTTAATCCCAGCACTCGGGAGGCAGAGGCAGACGGATCTCTGTGAGTTCGAGGCCAGCCTGGTCTCCAAAGCGAGTTCCATGAAAGGCACAAAGCTACACAGAGAAACCCTGTCTCGAAAAAAAAACAAAAAAAAAAAATGGGCTAACATTGCAAAAAATGTTCCTGAATCATTCTATTCCTTATAATGTGTTGAACCCATTATTTTCCATTTACACACATAAAAGAATATAAAATCTTATACTACCAAAGCATTTTCAAGGCACTTATCAAGATCCATTTACAGGATTAGATGTCTTTAAATTGCTAGCTAAGACATTCTGTGCAAAGATATAACTAAACATGTGATGTATGCTGCCCAGGAGAATACAGCCCAAGCACGTGCAGTGCCAATCAATTTTTCTAAACCATGTTTTTACTCTTCCCCAAATGAAGATTCCATCAAACATCCAGGAGACACACAAAAGAAATGGCAACAGAGTTTTCTCCTGCCTTGTTATTTATCAACAGATAAATATAACCTGTGCTCTTCAAGCAGATGCATCTGAGTTGAAGAGAAGAGTAAATATTTTAATAGTCTGTCATATTTTCCAATATAAATGTCTAAGTTTATAGTCAAGGTAGTCTATGTATATAGTCATGCAAAGTAGCCAAAATATCTTGTCTTCATTATATCTGTATTCAAATTTGACAACTAAAACCTCCATTACTAAACAAAAAGAGGAAACATTGTTAATGCAGAAGTCCAAATGGTATCCTTAAGGGTTTAAAATGGAATGTGCTTTTATGACCATGCATTATCTTTCCTTCTTCTATGGTCAAGGAGGCAAGTTAGTTTTCATGAAAATCTGTATTGCAAGGCAACATTTAGCAGATTTCTGAAGATGTTTTTTGTCCTTGAAGTTAGTTGGTAGATAATAAAAGAAGTATTTTGGCAAAGAGGAGCAGGAAAAGGTCTTGGAAAACTGTGCAAGACAATTTCAAGTTGCATGCTTAAATAATTTTTGTATGCTGTTTAATAGTGCAATTTTAGTCTATTAAAACCCATATCTGGCAGAATATTTTGATTTAGAATAAATATTGATAGTTTGGAGAAAATAATAATGTAACTGCATAGGAGAAACTTCATTTTAAATTATTCCACATCTGAGAGAATGATAAACAGTGATCTAGAGGAAAATTTTCCAGAGAAAGAGGCCTTTGTGTTTATAATGTTTTTATGATCAATCTGGGTCATAAATCCAACTTACAAAGTGGCAAAATCAGAAGTCCAAGAAACTCCTTAGGAGTTCACTCTAGCGAGCCACACAAAGCAGTATCAGACAAAAGGAAGCTAACAGCCTCAAAGCCGAGACTAAATAAAAGTGCTTTTCATCTGGATACATATTCAATTTATTAGAGATGGGCTGCAGGAACTCTGGAAAGACTGGAAAAGCTGACATCATCAGCCAAGTTGACAGAAATATCCCAGAGATGAGCTCAATCTACAAGTAGACTGAAAGTGTGTTTCATAGCATTTGAAGCACTAAGACCAGCTCAGTCTTTTCCCACAAACCTGTAAGTGCCATCTGTTAATATAATTTGTCTTAGGAGGATATATTGGCCAGAAAGTAAGAACTCAAGGTTTATAAGTATTTAGTTATACATTTCTCTCATCTATCTGTACTTCTTCTAGAGAAAGATTATAGTTACTAATATGGGGAAGATGATCAAGCTGTGTGTATAATTAGAACATCTACTATAGTACATTTGTAACTTCTACAAATCCAAGCAAAAATATAAGAAGAAACTCACTTTGTATCTCTGTTTTTCCAGGTTTCTTCTCCCCTGGCTTTGTTGGACCACCTGTTTGAACTGAGTCAAAAGCCCATCGTCAACTAAAGAAATTACCAAATATATGTATATATATTTCATAAGAATAGAACATACACATTGTTCTTTAATATTGTCTTTCAAATATTTGGTCTTGCCCAGCTTGCCAGAATGTCAAACAATTATTTCCTTACAAATAAATTATGTTAATGAAATGCTAGAGATATTTCAAAAAGAGTTTACATTATTGCTTGAAAATTTTGATATTTCAAATAATTTTCATTCAGAACATTACTGCTACTTCCAAAGACCAAGGTTAAAAGGCATGAACGAATTGTTCATAAGCACTAATAACAAGGATCACAGAAAGTGGTGTTGATATGTTACCTATATAATAGGAGATTAAATCTGAAGTTGGAAAATTGTCTGCAAAATGCATACCCATGGATCTACGTGACAGTAATAGTCAAAGAAAAGGAGGCTGTCAGTTTGGAAGTGGGGAGGACATGGAAGAAGTTGGAGGAAGGGCACTGGGTGGGGGCTGGAGGGATGAAGAGGAAGGAAGAAAATGATAGAATGATATTATTAAAGTACTTAAACTTGTATGTGCTCTTACTTGTCAACTGGCCTATAACTGGCACGCTTTCTTCTACTTCATCATAGGAAGTTATAGTCACCACATACTCTATTTCAGGAATAAGGTCTGATAATAAAGTTTCAGTGGTACCAGCTGCAAGGGTAAATTCTTTAGTAGGCCCCTCTGTAAATACAAAAAGGAAAATATGACTGCAACAAAACTTTCCCAAGGATACACATTTTTAAAAAGTCTAAATGCACCACAAAACTGAAACTTTTGCCGTATGTACTTTTTCAAGACATCCAAACATTGTTTTTAACTGTCTTCCAAAAATAAGACCTTGCATTTTTAGAAAACCCAATATTTACAATGTCCTTGCCTTTATCTGACAATCACATTCAATACTTTTTAAAAGCTTAAAACTCTTCTAAATTAAAGGTATGTTAAAATATCAGACCAAAAATATACCATCATTTTTATGACAACATGAAATAATAAAAATGTTATAAATAAGATATGACTCAGAAAGTAATTTAATTTTAAATTATAAATTGGAAAAGAACAGAAAGATAGATAGAACCACATTCAAATGTAGACCATACCAGTAGTTCTCTGAATTTGTTGAATTGAGTATCACATGTTTTGTGATATCATATATCGAGTGTTTACTTACATCCAGTATACTTTCATTTAGATTCTTTTTAACTTTTAGTTCAATCAGAAAGCATGATAGCACCTAGGGACTGCATGCTTGTTAATACTTCAATTATATTAAATATTTCACAAAACATAATTAAGAAAGATAGCATATATAACAAAACTCTGAGAAATGCTCCCAGCCATGTACTATATCTGTGTGGGCCAGAGCACCATGGGACATGAAGACATTGGGGATATATTAGATTGGATCTTTGTGGTGCCCATTTTAAACATTGGAAGCCAATAGTCCCAGTATCTAGAAAAAGAGTGGGCCCAATTTGGGCTGTTTTAGAATATTCTTTAAAATAAATGAAACCATTAACCAAATGAACTTAGAGAGAAACAGAAAAAGGAAAAGATTTTACCCCTTCTTCAGTTCTTTAGCCATACTATCTTTTTTAAAAAGCTCCCTGATGAGAAAGCATTTTAAACAACTGGTATTCTAAAAGGCCAAGAGATAATAAGTAAGCACAGCTCTAGTGATTAGCAATATTGGAAATATCCATATTCACTGCCAACCAATGAAGACTTCTTATCACTTAACCAATACAAATAGTTACTTTCCCACCTATTCTTAGATGTTGGTTCTCCACACTTGGGCAACATGGTTAACACTATAGATAACAAAATAGAACATCTGAAACAAGTTTTGTTTTGCTTTGCTTTGCTTACAGTAAGTATTGGGATTGGACTCTGTAGTCCTGAGTCCACCAAATACCAGGATTTGGATCAACCAAATCCCTCTGGCTTGCTCATTCTTGCTCTCCTCATGATCAAATGTGAGGTTAGGCAAACAGACTGTATGATCTTGATATCTCTGTCCTAAAACCTCAGCATCTTGGAACTCACCTGTTGTAGAGTCCACCGTTATTCTGTAACCCACAATTGGATCAACTGGTCTCTCCCATGACATATGAACAGTATTTTCATCTATAATTTTAAAATTCAAGTTGGATGGTGGGTCAACTGCAAAAAGAGAGTTGAAATTAGTTGCATTTTCCAACGTCAGAAAATGGTTAATATGATTAATGATGAATTGTGTTGAGCAAAGCTTACTAAAGTTGTCTTTGCATAAATTTGTTTCCAACAAATATAAAAGATATCTTGTTGGATCAGAATAAAATTAAAAGCTGACAAGATATGACAAAACATCAGAAAGTGTACAAATTACAGAAGACAGCACGGAACACTTGATTCTTGAGTTGCTAGGTCATTCAAGAATGGCCAGCAAAATCAAGCAGAATAGAAACATGTCTGGATACAAGAACAATGAAGTCACATATAATAACCACATATGCAAACAATTCACATAACAATTAAGGAAATTCAATACATGCTGAGTGCACTTTGTACAAGCATGCCAAATCACGACCTGCTTACAACCATGGACGTTAATTTAGAACAGTGACATCATATATTTTTATAATGTGGAAAGAAAATCACTGATGGTTTGGGTTCATTCTCTGCATTGTTGCATTGTTATTGTTGTTGGATAAATCTCAGTCTGTGGCAGAGGCTTTAAAATGTATTTGAATGGAAAGGAAAAATATATCTTACAAGGAAATATACATCTAAGTGTATATTCACATTAAAGTTATATGTTATGTTATATTAATGTCATATTAATGTTAATAATTTATGAGTATTTAAACAGTGCTAGAAGTGTTTATAAAACTGATATTCTGCCTGTTTACACCAATTTGCTGTGTTCCCAAGGTGTAAACCAACGTGATCATTGCCTTGGTAGTAGGCATACTCCATACTAGAAGTAGCGTTTAAAGTTAAAATGCCAACATGGCCTTTTACAAAACAATGGGCTAGTTATGAAAAGATAACATCAATGTATATTTATGGGCAATTATTTACAGAACTTGAAGGAAACAGTAAAGAAGGATCAGCATTGGAAGACATGACTGTGTATAAAAACTTGGAGAAATCAATGACAGAAATAACTGCAAAGTACAGAAAAGAACGTTTACATACAAAACTGTACAGCATCATGCATGTGTCAAGGAAATGTTGACTTATTTTTAGTTTCCCACAGTGAACAAAAGCTTCCATGTACAGTAGTCATTACACAAAGACATTCCTGAAATATTTTATAATGATATTCTCCACAACAATGTCCATGCCTCCTCATGCAGCATTGTACTGACTCACTGTCAGTGCATGGTTGATGCTTTGAAAATCATTACACTTGAAGCGAGTTCGGTAAAGTAGATGATTTTCAGCCATATTCTTCTTTAAATATCTTAGTCTACGGGTATTATTCCCTGTGAGTGAGATGGTTTACCTCTGTCTTCAGGGGGTACCATCTCCTTTTAGAATTTTATGAAAGTCAATCAAAATGCGGTAATAGCTCTGAGACACAAGTCAAAATTTAAGGGGGATTAGAGCCGTCTTTAACATTCATAGCACATTTTTAAAGGAAACAAAACTGATCAGGCAAACATCTGCTTTAATAAATCACCACCTCCAACTGTGGGAGATGTCTCTATTTTTATTGGCCACACTAGTAGAAGAATGAATGTTACTTTCTTACTATCCATACACAGGCAGTGAGATTAGGACTATTAATCTGCATGCACAGTTTAATCATTCAGCATTCTTCTGTCTGTAACCATATTGCAACGTTTAGCTGAAGTCGTCACTTAGTCTATGTAACAAACATGCAACAGAGGTTAATAGGATGATGGGTATTAAGAATATCATTATAAAATATTGTTCTGATAGCAATGGCTCGGGACAAATTTAATGCAAAGGCAGACACAACTGGCCTGAGCAGCTTTTTAAAAAAAAATCAGTACATGGAAAAATAGTACCACCAACCTTGGAGGAAATAGACCTGAAGCAGCGGACATTAGGTTAAAACTGCTGAAGGTCAGCAGCGGCCCACCTTGTTGATATCCAAGTGACCAGGATTCCAGATAGACTGAAAAAATGACTGTGGGGGAAAAGTCTTGAACATTTTAGAGGATTTTAAGGTGCTCATGGGAAGTCAGATGTGGTACATGGGACTCGAAAGTAGGAAAAATGACCTATCGAGGTGAAAAGCAGAGCCTATCCTGCTGTTCGTCTCTTTGAGTTTATCAAATATACAACATTTCAAAATTGTCATTTCATTTACAATTTTGGGATTTTTCATTAAAAAATAACGAAGTAGGTGTGAGGGTATAACCCACATCAATTTAAATCATTACAAATACATGTTTTATTGATTTGGGAATTTTTTTACATAATTTGCAACCACCATTACATTGTCACGGAGTCTAGGTTTTCCAGAAAATTCTGATGCTGGCATAGTACAAACACTAACTAGCTACAAACATATGGTTTGTAAATGCAAACCACCAAAGCCAAGCCAAGGGAAACAGAATTAAAATTACAAATAACAATCTGATTCATAAAACCTAGATACTTATCATGAAGAAATGAAATTTTAAGGATTTATAACTGGTAGTTTAACTTTATACTTAAACATGATGCTTTTGTTATCAAAATACTGTGATATGAAAGTGTCATTCTGGTGAGATATCTGTAACATAAACTGGTGGGATTTAGGACATGGTAAGATTGATCATACTATGTAAAAAATATTCAATGTCTTCTATATAACATGCAGACATTTAGACATTTACTTGTTATTTCCTTTCGTATTTATAATAACCTAACTATAGACCTTGTATTCCTTGTTCTACAAATTAAATTCAAAAGAAATCATCACAGCTCATAGGTAACAATTCTATCTTGTTGTCTGTATAGTTTTCCACACACTAGATTAAATGTAAATAGAAGAAATATTTCAGTAAAAAAAACTTTTGGACTCAACACTTATAGTACTTCTTAATATGTACATACATATTTTTCTATGCTCTTAAAAGCCACTATTAGAAGAAATTATGTCTGCTCAATAATATATATGTGGCATGTGGACATCTGCAACTCAAATACAGATAGAATTTAGAAGGCATTTATGCTCACCACTATACCATCAATGCGGATATAGATAGAACTTGATATATTAACCTCACACACTTGCCCAAACAATTTTAAAACTAGTGTGTCTGTCTTGTTTTAAAGAAAAATAACCTTTTTTCCAATTGGAGCACCCATCAAGAGTCTATATTCAAGAATTAGCCATGGCAAATTTATGGATGGGTGGGTGGGTGGGTGGGTGGGTAGGTGGATGGGTGGGTGGGTGTATGGATGAGTGGATGAGTGAATGGGTGGGTGAGTGAATGGGTGGATGGATGGATGGATGGATGGATGGATGGATGGATGGATGGATGAATCAATGGATATAATATAATGTGTTAGAAACAAAGAAAATCTAAAAGCTACATTAAAATATCAACTTAAGGTACTGGAGAGATTGCTCAGATGCAGAGGACCAGGGTTCAATTCCAAGCACCCACATGGCAGCTCACAACTGTCTATAACTCCAGTTCCAGGGAATTCAACACCCTCACACAGACATATATGCAGGCAAAACACCAATTTGCCAAAATAAAATAAATGCATTTTTTTAAATATCAGCTTGAGGAACTCTCACTTCCTCGTTTAGAAAATAAAACAATCAGAATACATAACACCTACATTCTCTGGTTTGAATGTTTTCTTGCATGTTACATACACAGTTATAGAAATATATATTAAATTAGTCCCTTAATCTAGACACAGGGCAGTTAAAGGCATGACTTAAAATCACTGATGGATGATGATGATTGTTTATTACATGCTATAAACTATAAATAAAACTTACAAAAATTAAAACCCTATTTCACAAAATGTGTGTCCATCTCAAATTCTAGATAAAGGAAAAGGGTATTCAATGCTCAAGGAACACTGACCTTTAACTGTTTAATACAAAGTTAACTTTCCTAAAAATCTATTAACATATGATACATGATCCCAGACTAATTCACACAATCTAGGTCATACAGAGCACTACTGAAGTTTAAAGTTTGCTAGTCTATTTAATAAATACTTAAGGCCAAAAAAGAAAGTAATCTTTGCCTTTATTTCTATAGGACACAGTAAATTAGCATGAAAATATAATTCATCATACAAATAGAGGCAATGTGGAAAATTATTATCATGGTTTTTAAAAGGCAAAATGTGAATTTCAAAATAATTTAAATTAACACCAAAAAAACTATGTTTCTAGCACATAAAAAGCAAATTAAAAATAGCCAGGAACCATATGACTACAAGAGCATATGAGTCACACAAAAGGATGCAAAGGAACCCTGGCTTTCTTTGCAGAAGACTGCAATCAGAGGGGCAAGCTCAAATTTTGAAATGCCCCAACAGAAGGATTTCAGGGGGAAAAAAATTCATTTTCTAGCCCAGTATCTTCAGAAAGACTTTGGCCACAAATTTTGTTAGCTCTTCACAGGCTCCTGGGGCCACTTAGTTGGTAGTTAACACCAGAACTGAGCTGCCCAACAAGGAGCAAACAGTCTCCTGTGGCTACAGAGCACTTGAAGTGTGACCAGTCCAAAACGAAATGTGCTGCAAGTGTAAAGTACATGCCCAGCTTCCAAAAGTTAGCGCAGAAATGCAGAAGAGGTCGCTGTTATTTTTCTATCAATTACATGTTGAAACATTAATATTATGTTAAAACCTTTCATCAAAAAGTCAATTTTCCTGTTCCCTTTTCTTTCTTTATATGACTATAAAAAATGTTTAAGTTATATCTATGGCTTATATTTGTAACTCATACTTCTGTTTGACACTGCCAAGCTAGAAAAAAACTCAAAAATTAATCTTATTAAAATACACTGACCTAAGGAAGGAAAAGACAGGAACTTAAGAAAGAAAGAAAAAACAGAACTACACCATGTGGAAATTAATACAAAGTTAAAGGATAAAATATGAGAAATAATCAGGAAGGCAATAGTATAATGTCCTTTTTTTAACTGTATTTTGTTGGTTGGTCATTACCAGTTAAGAATGGATGTTTTCCACTCACCTTATCTCCAACCTAACCCTATACTTAAGAATTCTCAAAACTTTTATTTTCAAAGAACTACTTTCTTAATGAGCAATAAACGGGCCACTTCAGTGACTTACCTAAAAATATCTTTAGTAGTGCTTCCAGGAGTTTCTCAAATAAAATTCCTTCCTAACTGACGACAGAGCAAGGATTTCTGAAAGGCCACCTCACCAGAATACTCCTTCAGGAGGCCAGCGTAGCCTACATTTACTCATCAAGTGAGCCAGGCCAGCAAGCATCTCTGGATCTTAAATGTGCTACACACATTTGGAGATGCTCCCTTTTCCTAACATCAATTCTCTGTGCCTGCAGTTTTGAAGCAGAGTATAATAAATAGATAGATAGATAGATAGATAGATAGATAGATAGATAGATAGATA
>CABHPQ010150767.1:33021-53256 GCA_902168405.1 Peromyscus aztecus | reverse complement strand
GTGTGTGTGTGTGTGTGTGTGTGTGTGTGTATATATATATATATATATATATATATATATATATATATATAAAACTTTTGATAATAGCCATTTCAACTGGAGTGAGATGATGGTACCTCATTTTAGTTTTGATTTGTATTTCTTTAACATCTAATGATTCTGAACATTTTTGTACATATTTATTAGCCATTTATATTTAAAAGTGTTCATTTATTTCACTGCCCATTTGTGAATTTCATTGCCTTTCCTTCTGTGTGTTTGAGTTCCATGTGTATTCTGGCCATCAAACTTCTATCAGATAGGTATTGGCCAGTGTCTTGTTCCCCTTATCCTTATGACTTTTTTTTTTTAAGATAAAGCCTTAGTAACTTGGGCTGGCCCAGAGCTTGCATGATCCTCTTTCCTGGCATGTTAATGTAGTGTGCACCACAACATTCCAGTTGCTGATAATTTCCTTTGTTGTATTTTGTTTGTACTCTCTCTTAAATTTTGATTTGATTTACTGTGCTTTGAGTGTCCTATCTAGAGAATTGTTTGTCAAACATGAAAAAGGAGGAAGGAAATGGAAGTGATGGAGACTTTCTCATTTCAAGTACACAGTATGAGGGCTGGGCTTCAGGACATAAGTGGTCACTGAGATCTCCAGTGAATCAGTGACTCAGGGTCCTGTGTCTCATGATCTTGAAGAATTCATTTAATGAACAAGGAGAAGTAATTTTTAAAGGACTTTCATTAAAGAAAAAACTGAATGAAGGACGATTTATTGCAGAGAAGGTAAGCACAGCTGCCATACAGTAAGGTTTCAAGAGGGTAGCTCAAAAGGGAGTTACCACTGAGCTGTTTATCCAGAGGATTTTTATAGGATAATAAGACAGAAAGTGGACAAGACTGAAGTAATTTCTGTTGAGATTGCTTAAGTCTGGGCATATCAGGAGCTGAGCCATTGGGGGTCTGCAGAATCTTGGTAAGTCTTCTTGATACAACCATGGGGATGATCACATTTCACTTCTGTGTTTATTCAGTAGGGAAGTGGTCATTTGTTGAAACTCTCCATCATCTATCCTTATTAAATTGGCTGCTGACCTTGGCTTAGTTTTTGCCCACTTCCAGACTTGGGAATATTGTCAGTCACTGAACTTATAAGTGTTCTTTGTCTCCAACTTTGGCAGTATCAGTTAGCTGTTAACTATTATCTATACATATTCAGGCACATGACCAGGTTGGAGTTTATAATGTACTCTTGTCTTTACTACCAACCAGTAGCTAAATCCAATGCAGCTGCTAAGATGAAGCTTCAGTTTTTTTTTCTTTGTTATCACATAGTTTCTTGTCTTGTCTGTGGGGTAGTCTGGGTTGATCTTCTTCCTCAAAAGGTTGAGATTTAAATAACTGTTCTTACCTACAACTATGAATATGATAAAGGACAACTGATTTTTGGGTGTGTTCCTTAGGGCCATGTTCATGGAAGTCAGTTGGAGGCTTCTAAAACTGACTTTGTTTTCCTAAAGTCTTGTACTTCTTTGACTGTCTTGCTATCCCATACCTGGCTATAAGATCTCTTCTTTGCCTCGCTCGGTGTTGTGTAGGTATACCTATACAACCCAGCATCTGTTTGTATCATTTGTTCCAATGTCTTAAGATATTTGTCATTTGTTTTCTTCTATGAACTAATGTTGTACATTAGGCCATGGATCCATTTTGATTCTTACTCAAAATCAGATTTAGCAGTGAGTTTTAACCTGTATATAGAAATCTAGTTTTCTCACTACCATTTATTTTAAAAACCTATACTTTGTCAGATGCCTGTTGACACTTTAGCTGAGATGTCTATTCTGCTCATTAGATTATTTGTCTGCTCTGATATCAATACCATGCTGCTTTGTTTACTATGGCTCTACCTTGATGTGAGGTACTGTGATGTCTGAAATTTTGCTCTTTTTCTATAAGGTTTCTTTGGTGGTCCAGGGTCATTTGTGTTTCCACAGGAATTATAGAACTTTTCTTATTCTAGTTTTGGGAAGAGGGAATGTTTTGGATAGAATGGGTATTTTAACAGTGCTTCTTTTGCTAGCCCATGAAGATGGGAGTTCCTCATACCTTCCAGCTTTCTTTTCATGATCATTCACTGGTGATTTAGAGTTTTCATTGTAGAGGACAACTTTTATCCTTCATAGTTAAATTTATTTCCAAGCATCTAATATTATTGTTGTTGCTAGAATGAATGGGTTTACCTTTTTTTAAAATTTTTTTCTTTTTTGTATGTGTGTGTATTGTTGGTGCTAGGACATAACCCAGGGTCTTGCACATATTACACAAATGTTCTATCTTTGAGCATTATCAAAAGTCCAAGATGCACTTAAGAAGTGAGAGAAGGGGACAGCTCTCTTATGCTCACAATGTTGGGGCTGACTCACCTACACCACCACCATCAGGGTCAGGTCTACTGTGCTGCCCAGGCAAGGTACAGGGCCTGCTCTCCTGAGTGTTGCATCTGGTGAGGGGCAGGAGCAGCACTGCTGTCCTTATAATCTCAGGGCCAGTTCTCCCACCTGCCTCAGGCATTTGTAACATGAATTGCTAAATGGTCTTATTAATAATAAAAAACGTGGATCCAGACATTGAGGTAAAACCTGAGAGATTGGAGGAATAGGAAAACCCACAGACAGCCTTACCTCACTGACACCTCAGTCTTCAAAGAGACCTACTTCCTGTATACCCACACCTATATGCCTTTCTGTTCGGCAGTCTTACAACCTCTCTGTCTATACAGACCTCCAGACCTTTATGGTTACTGCTGAGATTAAAGGCTTGTGTCACCATGCCTGGCTCTGTTCCCCAGCCTTGCACTCACAGAGGTCTGGGTGGATCTCTGCCTCCCGAATGCTAGGATTAAAGGTGTGTGCTACCATTGCCTGACTTCCATGTTTAATATAGTGGCTGGCTTTTTCCTCTGATCTTCAGATAAGCTTTATTACATTGCACAATATTTTGGACACAAATATCACACCAGGCTTTGATGGGTAAAATCAATGTAATCAGTTGAATTATTACAGTAAGAGAAAATACCCATTTGACAATGAAGCAGTACCTCAGAATATGAAAACTGCTATGTATGATGGCTAAATACAAGTAATCTTATTAGGAGACTGAGCCAGGAAGATAGCAGATTTGACAGTTGGGCTTCAAAGCAAACTCTGTCCCAAAAGAAGATGAAATTTTAAGGTTAGCTTGACTGGTTTTTAAAATACAGATATTAAAAATATAGGCCTTTATTTTTACCTGTATATTCAAATGTATTATCGAAATCACTAATTAAAGACAATTTATTGTCAATTATACATTAATTATTCTCATTGTTGGTAGAGCTTTTAGCTTATAATTTTGATTTTGAAGATGCACAGTTTTTATTTTATCAGTTGTGCATTTCCTTTTTCATCGAAATACTTTTCTTGTCTAACTAAACTAGCTGGTACTTTTGTACTTTTGACAAGTGGATAAATAATGGTAATGGGCATCAATTTGTTCATAATTTCTATAGAGACGCCCTTGAATCCTCACTAAGCATAAACCTTCCTCTTAGGCCGAGTACCAGTGTTTTCTAATGTTAATTTTCCTCTTCTTATTTCAGCATCTGGTATCTGCACCAGATAATGTCTTTGGGAGGAAGTTGTAAATCCATTTCCTCTGCTCCATGTCCCTTTCAGCATTGCTGGATTACTCATGGTACTGGTCTTGAATCATAAATGATAATTTTCCTTTATTCTGTACTTTTGGCTTTTTTTGAACAGTATACATGTTAAATTTGTCTTCTATCTTTTATTTTAATGATTTCCTTTTCTTTTCATTTCCCCCCCCCTAATTATAGGCACTTTGTGTTCTCTGAAGTATTCATCATTATAAAAACTATTATCTTTATTGTTAAGGATTTTTATATAATTTGTTAAATTCTTTTTCTGAGTTATCCATACATATCTCTTCTTTTGTCTTATTTATTATTCCTATTCTGTAGTCCTCTGTACAAACTTTATGGTCTCTATTGCTAATTGCTTTTTTTTTTTTTTTTTGGTTTTTCAGACAGGGTGTCTCTGTGCAGTTTTTGTGCCTCTCCTGGATCTCACTCTGTAGACCAGGTTGGCCTTGAACTCACAGAGATCCACCTGCCTCTGCCTCCCGAGTGCTGGGATTAAAGGCGGGTGCCACCACCACCTGGCAGCTTATTTTTAATAACAGAATATATAGTAACATTTTCATCAGTACTCATACATTTTCTCTTTTTCATATTTTTTCACTAAAATAATTTTCTGGTTTTCTGCAGTTTTCATATGGTATATTTGTAGTGAGTTTTTAGCCTAAAATTGTTACAAATGTCTCTTTCATAGATGCTTTGGAAATAAGTTTCAAAGTTCCATTTGGGGATGGAGTCTGATGGTCTTTACAACCTTAGCTACCCACTTTCTCAAGGTAAATGACACAGAAACAGACTAAGTCCCAGCTGAAAGATGAGTCTCTCAACTGATTTCTTTCACTCTTTGTCTCCCCTCCCTGTCTCTCTCCACCACCCTCTCTTCCTTTTCAGCCTTCTCCTCTTCTTACCTCTCCCTTTCTCCTCTTCCCTCTCTAACTTCATCCCTCCCCCTTTCTCCTCCCTCTGCCCTTTACCATTCTTCTCTCCCTTTCCCTTCTCCCTCCCTCCTACACTTCCTCCTCACTCTCTCTCTTGGGTAGGTAGCTCTTCATAAAGTGTATTGCTGTCAACACCTGCTCAGATGTACCAGCTGTGTTCTTTTTAGTCCAAGTACCTCTTTCTTCACTGGATTTTGTACAGTCTTTAATGTAGAATGCAGCCACTTTCTATATTTTGAAATTCAAAGTTCAAATGTTTCTTAAATTGGTGTGGATGCTTTGAAAGTACCATTTGTAATTTCATATGACTTCTAGGAGAATGAAAAATTTATTATGATGGCTTCTTATTTAGCTTGAAAACTTTAGTGTAATTCTGGGAGAAAGAGCCTAAGATAGTTTTTACTGTTAAAAGATATGATTAATGCAGCATGGGTAGGAGACAATACTTGTAATGAAATTAAATGTTACGTTTTACATTTTGATCTGTTGCATGAATTTTAGTACGAGCAGATTACACAAAACTGACACTAATCCTTCTCACCTTTCTATTCTTATTGCAAACTGAGTATTTTGTGCCTCCTTCTGTGAACTAGTGAAGTCTATTCTTCCACCCAAATAATTCTGGGGTGGCCTTCCAACTCCATGGCCAGGGCATCAGAGCAGAAATGAAACAATGGACCATCTGAGTCAGCCTCCAAAGACCTTGATTGCAGCTCTCTGGTCATTTTTGTGTCACTCTGCCCACTGAAGATGCCAAGCTAGCCTCTTTACACACTGGAGACCAGAAACACAGCAGCCCACGTGAACATCAATTCTCAGTGCCAGATGAGATTTTGAACTATTTCAGATGATGCAGCCGCAATAGACCTACCTGCCTAGTGATTTTGGTCACGTTAATGACCTCAGGTGAGACCAGTGAAATATTGGACCATTTGAAACCCTGCCCCAGTTGTGAGCTGCAGAGTTGAGTGAACAATTAGAAGGATGCTGCTTTTTAGCCCACGTAGTTTAGAGTTAGTGTTACCCGGCAGTAGAGAACTGATGTAATAGTAGGTATATTGAATTTTTTTACTGCTTCTATGCTATGGATCATCAAATATGACATAGGAGAAGCTCATGCATTATTACAATTTTTAAATAATAGAGTATACTACATTATAGAATAAAGTGTTAGTGATATGGTGAAAAATAAGCCCTTTGATAGTAAGGCTTGTAGATGTATTCAGAATTGCTCTATATTAAATCAAAGATTCAGCCTTATAAATTACAGCTCTCACTTGAATTATTTGGTTGCAGCTGTGTGCAAGTTCACATAAATACTTCAAAAATTAAACAATTGGTCTAATAATGTCATATTTTCTTAAACATTTTACATTTAAGATTGCTGAACAATTTTCATATTTGCTACTGGGTACTTACATATTACACTAAAGTTATCTCTGGAGGTGTTTCAATCATTCTACACAGCAAGGTCCTTATTGATTTCCAAACAGTTCCTTTGAAGACATATAGGATCTTGAGATCAGCATGTTCTGTAACAGAAAGCTGTTCTAGTCTGTAATACACCCCCCTCACAACTTTTTTGTGTAACACAAGTAAAATAAAAGTCATTCATTTTAGTGTAACTGTAAAGTGTGACAAATACATATACTGTGTAATTATGAATGCATTCAAGGTACAAAATATTTCATTTATGGGGTCTTTGTGGCTCTATAGTTATTTTCCAGCCTCTTCCTTATACTTAGGCAATCAGTGATATAAGTTGTATTACACTTACTGTACTGTTTTTCTTGGAGTCCATATAAATCACATCATGTAGCATTTATATTTGGGGTCTAGTTTCTTTCACTTAACATATTATTTTAGAGTAACATTTCTCAACATGCAACTCCTTTGGCAAACCTCTACCTCCAAGAATGTTTACATTATGATTCATACCAGTAGCAGAATTACATTTATGAAGTAGCAACCAAAATAATTATATGGTTGGGGGTCACCACAACATGAGAAACTGTATATTAAAGGATCACAACATTAAGGAGTTTGAGAACCACTGTTTTAGAGAGTCATTCATCTTAAGTGCATAGTGTTAGGTTTTTGTAACTCGTATTCCTAAATGGTCTTAAGAAAAAAACCCAGAGCCAGATATTGGGGTAAATGCTGAAAAATCAGAGAGACAAAGAAACAAGCCACAGCCACCACCTCTTACCTCAACAACTCCTCAGCCTGAAAAACTCTCTAGTTCCTGTCTCCTCAAGTCTTATATACCTTTCTTAGCCCAGGTATCACTGCCTGGGATTAAAGGCGTGTGTGCTCCCCAAGCAAAGGCATGAGATCTCAAGTTCTGGGATTAAAGGTGTGTGACTCCCAAGTGTTGGGATTAAAGGTGTGTGCCACCACTGCATGGCTCTGTTTCTCTCCTATACTGAGTAAATCTCATGTAGTCCAGGGTGGCTTTGAACTCACAGAGATCCAGATGGATCTGCCTCTGGAGCTCTAGGATTAAAGGTGTGTGCCACTGCTGCCTGGCCTCTATGTTTAATCTAGTGGCTTGTTCTGTTCTCTGATCTTCAGGCAAAGCTTATTAAGGTACACAATATATCACCACAGGTTTCATTGTTGAGTAAATTCTATTGTATGACTACACAAGCTATTTATCCATTTGCCTATCAATGGATATTTGAGTTGTTTCTACATTTTTATGGTAATTAAATCTATGAATATTTGTCCTCATCTGTTTTCCAAAAAATAGACTCTAAGATTCTGTCTTTGTATGAAATGTGTAAAGATACAAATTTGTAGTGTTAATTTATAGTCCTTGGTGATTAATTCTGTTGAACAACTTGTATTTTAGATTATCTCATCTTATGTTTCAAACTGTCTGCTGGACTTTATGCCTTCCTATGACTAGTTTGTGGGAGCTTTTTCTATATTTTAAATATGAATTCATAGCATATGTCTAGAATGTTTTCTACCTGGCTTGCCCTTTTATTTTCCTAATACTATCTAAAAGAGATCTCAGTTTTGATTTTGAGAAAGGCATTTAATTAGTGATTTATATTTATGGATTGTGTTTTTTAGTGTCAGATATGAAATATTTTTGGCTACTTCTCAAGGTCACAAAAATATTCTGCTATATGTTTATTGTTCTTGAACTTGCATCTAGATCTATGATCCACTTTAAGAAAATTTTTGTGTACTTATAATGGTTGAGACACATTTATTTTTTCATGTGCTTATAGAACCATTCAAGCACATTTTGCCTGAGAATTCTCTGTACTGAATTACCCTGCACGCGTAGTTGAAAGGCAATTAAATATATGCCTGTCAATCTATTTCCACATTATTAATTATAACAGAACATTTTAAAGGTATGTTTAATTCCTTTGCATGTTTAATCCACAAACATGGCTGGATCATTTCCTAACACTTATATTTAGTAGCAGCAGCGTAT
This sequence comes from Peromyscus aztecus, assembly GCA_902168405.1. NCBI lineage: Eukaryota > Metazoa > Chordata > Mammalia > Rodentia > Cricetidae > Peromyscus > Peromyscus aztecus. Next base: position 45,179 of record CABHPQ010150767.1, on the reverse strand, counting down.
GCTTAAGTAAAGGAATAATAATGGGAAGAAACAAGATGTATTGTAAAGACAGAAATGTTAAGTGCTGCATCTCTCCTGAGGGATGAAGAAGTAGAATAATGTGTAGGCCAAACTCTACCTGGTTAAGACAAAGGTATTCCAAAAGAAAATGTTATCAGGTTAGCAAAACAACTTAATGGTTAACAAGACTTGTCACTGAAGCCCAGAGACCTGAGTTTGATCCCTAGGACCCCCTTTAAAGTGCAAGGAGAGAATCACCTCCATAAAGTTGTCCTTGATGTCAACACAAATGCTGTGGTACCAGAGCCCACATACCTCCTACCCTAACAACCCAGAGCTCCAAAGTTTCATCTAGTTCTGTTAAATGTTTAATAGGCGGTCATTTTAATTAAACAATGAATAAATTAATATACTAATAAATGAAAAAATAGGGGTGGCAAATTCGCTATTGTTTTACTAACAGCTATTTTCAGATAGGCACTAGGTTTTGTTCTAAGACCATTTTGCACCATGATAGTAATAAGATTCAGTTTAGCTACTTTTTGGTAAAAGTTTATCATTTTACCACTTAAAGCAAAACTTTGTGTCACCAGTAAGATAATGTTCAAGGAACACATCTGATGGTCAAAGGAAGATCTAGAATGAAATCTTCGAACTTTTGGTCTAAGATTGAGATTCCTTCTGCGCTGAAAGTTCCCTGGAAGGCCCTGTCTGTCGTGCTTTTCAGAGTAGTTGTTACAATAGTTACATCACTGTTGGGTAGCAAAGACATAGCTTTGGAATCTCAGAAAAAAAAAAAACCTTAGAAAAAGTCTGAGAGGGAAACATTTCACTCAGGCTTGAATTTGCTTTTCTTCCCTCCATGGTCAGTTTTGTAGTTAAACAATGCTTCAGGATCTTTTAACATCTCTCTTGTACGTAATGCCTCAGTGCCCAAACCAAGCAAGAGATGCACAGCAGAACCCTTCCTATTTGAGTAGGGCTGTTCCTGTCATAAGCAAATGTCTGTGGAAGCCACAGGAAGAGAAGGAGTTGTGTGCAGGCTGCTGCTGTATTGTATCTTTTGAATGAACATAAACTCTGGAGTAACAAAGGAATAGTTTTCATGCACAGAGAACTATGATAACTTTGAACAAGCCAAATGACCTGATCAATCTTGACAGATCAGTGAGAAGACAATCAATGGCAGGAGATAGAGTGGCTTTCAAACCAAAGCTAGATCTGAGAACAAACTCATTAGCAGGTAGTAGTCAAAAGAATAAGAATATTTGTAACTGAGGAGAAAGGTTGATGAATAGTATTAGGGTAAGATGAAATGGGTGTAGATACATATAAAGCTCACCTTAGAAAGGCTGGAAAGAGAATTTACTGATCTGAATTTGTGATGTATCCTTTTTGACTGTTTAGGATATCCTGGTTGAAGGGAGTAGAGTTCTAATTGTCTGATATCATGAAGCATTAGTACTTTAAAAATATTGTAGTTTTAAATTATATATATATATATTTATATTGTGTGTGTGTGTGTGTGTGTGTGTGTGTGTGTGTGTTCACAGAAGCCAGAGGCCTTGGATTGCCCTGGAGTTGGAGTTCTAGGTGGTTGAGAACCACCTGGAGATGGTATGGTATTGGGGCCTGAAACATGGTCTTCTGAAGAGTAGTGTGTGCTCTTACCTCCCTCCCCAAGCACAGGGTTTATGTCCTACTCCTTTTGCTCTGATTCTGTGCTTATCACATAACATTCTATTATGTTCTGACTTTCCAGAAGTAGGCTGAGGTAGACAGTACTCTCCTGACACATTATTAGTTTCTGGTCCCATGAGTCATTAAAATGCTAGAAGTAATTGGGCAAAATGTCATTTTGATTGCATATCACAATCTCTAGTAGAATTTGAGTAGAAATAGTCTGTAATCATGAGCCAACAGATAGGGTAGGAGATAAACTTCCATTCATCTGCATGGAGAAAAGGAGCACAGTAAAAAGAAATTACCACGTGGTTACAAATTGTGGAGTCATGTGAGATCTTAGGGAGTCATCCAAGGGAATTCCATATGTAAAAACTTTAATGTTTTGAATCCAGCTACCATTTTTTGTCCATATTATAACCGTATGATCTTCTGACATGCAGCATGAAAAGAAACAAAAACAAAAATGCAAACACATAGCTTATTCCCTTTCATAGCATCACGAACTAAACTCTTCTGAAGAACCTGGGTGGTTTTGATTACAATGGTTCATGAGTACAGGCATGTAACAACTGTTTGCAACAGCTGCAGATCGTTAGGTATAGATTTGCAAGGGTTGACAACGTAAAGATGGATTCCCTTTCATCCTCAGTGAGATTGTCCAATGAAAAGAAGCATAGATATATTATTAAATGATTTTTATTTATATGCTTTTGTGTATGTTTCTGAGACTCATTTAAATGATTTTTTAAAAGATATCAGGTAGCATTTATATTTCTCTTTAAAATGTAGCTCCTGATAAAAATAATAGGCTTATGTTATTAAAAATAGAAACACAGATCACTCTTTTTCCTCAGAGGTATCATTGATGTGTGGGAAAAGATATTAGAATTGTCAGCTGACATCAGCCATAGCCCTTTGCTGCAGTGCTGGTTCAAATGGATGTATCTTAAATTTAGAATCTGGACCATGAAGCACAGCTATGACAAATGATACTGTTCTCTACAAGATGATTTCTGCTGATGTCTGATACTGGTATAGGCTAGCAAAATATTACTACTTAAACACCTTTTTCTTTGGTGGACTATTAGTGTACAGAACCTCACTGTTATTCTGCCACTAAGCAGGGCTTAGGTTTCTGTGACTGCTTTTCTTGGACAGAGTTAAAAAGTTATGGCTATACAGTCAAATAAAGTACATCCATGTCTATTCAGTTAAGAAGAAAAGAATGGATACCTCATTCTATTTGCTCTTTGCAGATGAAATCAGGCATTCTCTCCCTTTAATAATATATAGACAGTGCCATGTCATGGATTCTGAGATGGTATTTGGTGAATTAATGAAAGCATAAGCTTTAGCCCTACTCCTGTGAAAATTAAATGTGGAATTCAATAGAGTGTGTCTAGACTGAACAGAGCATTAAATTAAATTTGTACTCCTTCATTTTGGCTTAAGAAAATAAAGGAATTATTGGTGGAGCATAGAATGTGGATTATTCATAGAACTGGAGCAAATTATTAGTTTTAGGTGGAAGGTTTATTTATATTTAAGAGAGCACTTGTACATTTAATGTAAGCCATAGTTTTTAACTGTTAAATACACAAGAGGAGAAATATGTGCGCTAAAGTTGAAAGGTTCAAAAATATGTGTTTATTTGGAGAGGAACTGTACCAAAAATTCAATTATTCAACATATTATACATAGAAAACAAAAATATTTGGAAAATATATTTAAGGGGAATTCTAACCCACAGAAAACCTTTAAATACTACGATCATCTTCCCATGGAGACTTAAGTATATAGGACTGTCCAACAAGGTGCAAGAGTCTGGCGAATTAAATAAAAGATATGAAACATTTACTTGAGTTATGAAACCACAGGAAGCATAGGGTTATGGTTCCTGAAAGAAGGAAGCTTTCTGACAGGAGTAACTGTCTGGGCTGTAGCACAGAAAGAAGTTTCTAAACAGATCACTAGCTCAGACTGAATTGAAGAGCAGATAGAGTGAGCAGCTTAGGGATGCCACAGCAAGTGGCATTTGTGACAGAGTGCTATTGAATTAGGATCCACGTGTCAACAAAGTGGGCCTAGCAAGTCTTTGCATAGGAGGAAATCCTACGAAAACAAGGAAAGGACGGTTGTGAGGTAATTCATGAGCTGGAAGTCACTGCCCTCTTAGGAATTGAAAGACAATTATGAATATTTATAGAATGTGGATAAAATCTATTACGTTATCATAGTTGTAGGGTTAAACCATTCTGTTGACTACCCTGACCAGTACAAATAGTAGAATATGGAACTACATCTAGCTGTTCATAAAATGGAAAATTTAGTTAAGGCTCTTATCAGTAAGCTACAACTAGCAAGGAGAACCTAAAATATCACCCTTAAACAGTAAAACAAACACAAACCATTAAATTATACCTTAGAAAGCAAGGTGGCTCTCTGCATAGTTTTTGTAAAAACTGTTATACTTACATTTTGGTTTGATATTACCAATAGATGTGTTAAGGATTACACATCTATACTCTGTCCTGAAAAGAGGAACCGCCTTGTAGAGTGAGTCATGGCTGGCTTGAATGCTTTCTGTGAACCCAGATAGTACTGTTTATTGTTCACATCCAGCCCTTTGTTAGAAGGATCTAGGTAAAAAAAAAAAAAAAGGACAACATCATGAGATTTGGAAATTACTGTGTCTATTATACAATGGGCCCTTGTGAGAAATTTGTAGAGAAGAGTACTTACCAAGTACCCATCATTCCTAGGCTCTAGTGTCATATGAGTTCTATAAGAGATGGCTGAACTGAAACAAAATTGGATTCAAATCATGATGTTGATTTGGGTTTGTTAATCCTATTTTGTGCTGAACATGATGCAGAAAGTAGCAAAAACAGTGGTGTTTGAGCTAAGGCTGTAGCAGTGGAAAGGCAGTCTCATCTAAAGATGTTAAGCAAAAGATTTAGTTAGAGCCAGTCCTTGCTGTTTTCTGTAGAAATCTTGGTAAGGTTAAACAGGGAAACACTAAATTTGCAAGAACACTCTGGTTCAGAATGGAGCAGTGAACTTTGTTGGCAACTTTCTGGATATGCTCTATTAGGGAGGGCATTTTGTCATGAAACATCGTTTTCCCTATAACTTTTGACTGCCTTAGAAAATGAACTTCAGTACTGTTCAAGAAAAATATTGAAAACTCATAATGAGCAACTTCTAAGAAAAATGAATACTGTGTAGAGATGCAGTAAAAGACGATCCATAAGCAAGAATAGCATTTGTTAGGGCAATAGACCTAATAAAGACAGATTCGGTGAAACTGTCGATTGTGACCTGAGCATAGCCTGGAAATACACTAAGAAGGATCGAAAATTTCGAGGTTTTGAGATCAGAGTGCTTTTTCAAAGAGTCGTTGGTTGAAATGAACACTTATATAGAAGAAACCGTGGGGAAAAGACCAGTAAACTTGAAAACAGCAGTAAAGACCTGCAAAGCTAAAGGACAAAGAAAGTAATGATGACAATGTAAACATGAGATAGTGACCTGTGTTACAGCAACAACAGACTGACATCCCTGTAATCAGATCCCCAGGGATGGGAGGTAGAAAGGGCGGGGAAATCCTTGCTGATTCAGTAGAGTCCAGCTTCCTTCAAATCTGTGTGAATGTGAGCTCCCAATAAACTGTGAGGAATCCTGGGTGGCACAAACTAGTGCATGAACTGGCTTTTTGGAGTATTATCAATTGTTCTTGTATATCTGATGAGGTTGCTCTATGACTTTCATCTTGCCTTCTCTTTATGTGAAGTTGCCTTTGTGTGTATTCAATCATGTTAGTGTCCCCAGGATGAAACATTATCTTTTTGATGTGTTGTTGAATTTGATGTACTAGCATTTTGTTGAGGAATTTTGCACTTGTGTTAACCAAAGATACTGGTTTGTCGTTGTTTTGTTTATTTGTTTGTTTTCTAGTATTCTTGTTTGCTTTTGGTAATAATGTTGGCTTCAAAAATTATGTAAGGATTTCCTTACTTTTAATTCTTTGGAATTGTTTGGGAAGTAATGGTCTTTAAAAGGTGGGTAAAAACTCAGCAATAATGACTCCATCTAGTCTTCATTTGCCTTTGTCAGGAGAGTTTGTGACTGGTTCAGTCTTATTATTGGGCTGTTAGGTTTTTCCTTAATATTTTAGGTTTAATTTTGGCCAGTCATGTGTGTCCCAAAATTAGTTCATTTCTTTGAGATTTTCCAGTTTATTAAGCAGGATATGACTTGGACAATAATTCTTTAAAGTAATTTGGGTGTCTGTGGGTACCATGTGTAACATCTTTATTGTACCATTTTCATTCTTGGAGTTTTATCTCTTGGTTACTCCCTTTCAATTTTGATTTTTTTCAAAGAAGCTGCTCTTCCATTGATCCTTTGTATTTTGGCTTTTTTCTATTGGGGGTCTCATTTCTTTCCTTCTACTTATTTTGAGAGTTTTACTTCTTCCTGCTTCTCTAAGTCCTAGACACATCTTTAGATTCTATTTGAAAGTTATTTTTTTAATGCAGGCACTCATTGTTATAGTCTTCCATATTAGTCCTACTTATTCTGGATCACAGAAGATTTGCTATGTTGTGTTTCCAATTTTGGCATTTCAAGAAATGTTTACATTTCCCTTCTGACTTCTTGGTGACTCACTGTTCACAAATGTTTTGCCAAGTTCCACCTCAATGCATTGTATAATTGTTGTAATTTTTCTTTTGCTGACCTAAAATTTTGTTCCTTTGTGATCTGACAAGACAGAGGATATGATTTCTATTATTTTGAATTTATTAAGACTTTTGTGGTTGAATAAGAAAACCTTGGTACTGCTGTGAGATAATGCCCTTGTACACTGGTTTAATAAAATGCTGATTGGTCAGTAGCCAGGCAGGAAGTATAGACGAAGCCAGTAGAATAATTTTGGAAAGAAGAAGGCTGAGTCAGGAGATGCCAGCGAGCTGCCCAAAGAGCAACATGTAATGGGACACAGGTAAAGCCACGGAACATGTGGCAGTATAAAAATTAATAGTTATGGGCTAATTTAAGATATAAGAGCTAGCTAGCAAAAAGCTTGAGCCATGGCTAAGCAGTTATTACTAATATAAGCCTTTGTGTGCTTACTTGGGGGACATGAGTGGGACAGATTTGTCCCAATCACTGGCTGGGCAGGACACAGGTAAAAGTTCAGTTACATGGTACTAATGAAAAGAATGAATATTTTGAAGTCCTTGAACAGGATATTGTATAAGGGTCTGGTATTTTTCTTTTTTTATGAGATATTTCAAAAGTCTTACTTTTAAGTTCGACATTTTTCCCTTTATTTAGTCTGCTGATGAGGCTTTTGACGTAATTGTTTTACTACTTTCTTCTTTGCCAATATCATAAGTATATGTAATGCATTCTGGTCACATTAATTCCTATACTTCCTTATCCTCCCACCCACATTAGCCACCTCTCAGTTTCCATTCCATTTTGATGTATTTTAAAAATAATGAAAAAATAATAAATAAGATTACATAATATTTCCCTTTTTCTTGTCATCTCCCAATCTATCCAATATATCCTCCCCCTTTGAAATTTTGGCTTCTTTTCCTTTAGCTGTTACTGTTACATCTATATACATACACATATTGTACTTCTGTTTTTGCTTTGTGACTGACTTCTTTCAGAAATGTGACCTGTAGCATATATTATAGCTTGTAGACATATCTCTTTGCATAATTAATTCTATTCCATGTGTCTATGGACTTGTGTTTGATCCATGACTTTTCTCTATAATAGTCATATTCCTTATAGTAAAAATTGAGTTGTAGGCCAACTGGTGGTGGCACATGCCTTTAAACCCAGCACTAGGGTGGCAGAGGCAGGAGGATCACTGAGTTTGAGGCCAGGCTGGTCTACAGAGTGAGTAAAAACATTGAGACGTAAGACTAAATTACTGAGTCAGCCAAACGCATCCTTGGTAGTCATATACTTCTGATGGTTATTGGATATAAATCATATTTTATAAGCTATTCAAGTTCTCACTGCCAAATATATGCGAGTTCTTTCAGAACCTTTCACAGCCTATTACAAATTGATATATTCAAACAGTATTAAAAAACTTAGCCTTTTTGAAATAAAATCTAATACACAGCAAAATCAGCCCTGTAAAGTTTATGGGTCTGTGTGTTTGGGCCAGTGATGCAGTTGTTTAGATACCACTAGTGATCCAGGTGACTTCCCTTGTGTTTCTTTGTCATCAGTATACTTCACTGATCTCTGGGCCATGGCAATCCTGTTCTCATTTTGTTTGTGTGGCTTTGCCTTTTCTAGTCTGTTCTGGAAATAGCGCCCTGCAGTTTATAGTCTTTTGTGCTTTATGTTTTTCACTGAAATGGATACATTTGTTTGTAGGTATACTGTAGGTCTTGGCAGTTTCTATTCCATAATAGTGCTCTCTCTGTAAAGATATCACTGCTTCTGTGTTCAGCAAATGATGGACAAAAATTTTAACTAACTGTTTTAAGAGTTTAGGGAAATTTTAGGGTTTTTTGGTAAGTTCGTTTGCTTTGCTGTCACATTTACAATTAGGAAAACAGATAAATGCAAGATTATTAAAAACATGATATGAGGAAATTGACTGTATTCAGAAGAGATTAATATGGAAGCTAATGGGTTCTTCCAGAGGCTGAGAATTAATAACATTGTTAAATGACATCAAAGTATTTTGGTGGTGACTACATTGAATCTTCAGCAAGGCTCCCTCAGTAATGGCCCCAATACGTGCTAATCACTTACTTAATTTATTTACTCCTTCATTCAGTTTCTTTATGCATATTTTAGACTCAGTGTGGCTCCTATGCCAAGTTTGTGCTGTATGATTGCATGAATCAGCACTCAGAGCTTATAACAGGTTTACTGTGCAGTAGTCAGCTGTCGCTAGTTTACTCACATTCTTACAAATACACATATCAATACTGATTCTTTAATGTTTTGCACAACAGCTGTGGCCACTAGTTGATGACCAGGTGGTCAGTCATGAGTGACCTAAGGCATTGCAAATTCATTTGCCTTTAGAACTCAGCTAATGACATTTTTGTTTGGATGACTTGGAGCTAATCATACCCTTTATCAGGCCAAAATCAAATATATTCTGTTACAGCTGATTAATTTATAGAATATTCTATGCATTCACAAATAGTATTTTCCAATCTTAGAACAAACAAATCTGTTTTTCATTCTATTTTATGTGAAAAGCCACAAAGTTCGTGGTAAATTTGTATAGTACAGGGTACTACTATTTTCTTTATAACTTAAAACTGTCAGGAATAATAGATTTTTACTTTTTACTGACTTTGCTCAGTCTTAGGTTCTGGAGAGAGAAATTGTTATGGGCTAACTTTAATCGGCTCCACATAAAGTCTTGACAATCAATGTTCATGTAAAACCTAAACTGTAGTGACTGTGTGAAAGCCAGACTTCATCAATGGTCTCTCAGTCAGTCAGTGATTTCCAGTGATATCAAAGAGGGATATTTTCTCATTAGCTTGATGCAAAACATTATTACTAAGTCAATACTATCTTTTAAGATAAATTTAGGCAGTTACAGTGACTAAAAGATGAATTTTCTTATACCTGACATGGTTGGGGAAGAGTCTTGGGGTTACAATTGAGCCTGAAAATTGAAAAAAGAAATCAGGAAATATATTTTTCTTTATGATATTTGATGTTTTTTTTCCTCCCCTGAATACTAGAAAACAAAACAAAACAACACACTATTTCACCATTTCTGGTTGAGAAGATTTGTCTACAAAGCTTTTAAAACACTGGTAATGAAGAAACTTCTTGTAGACATTCATGTCAGAGACATTTGATCACAGTGATAAGACTTAACTTCTAGTTTTAGTCAAAGAAAAGTCTCAGAAATGGAGATGGTTGCACAACATACCATGTATTCATACCATTTTAAAGATCTCCATGACAGATAAACTCACGGTCATTCTTTTAAACATTGTACCCTGTTGGTTCACTTCAAAGATTGTTCTACTATTCTAGGGGAACATAGTCCTGTTTATTGATTCAGCAACAAAGCCTTCCCTGGCCCTCTTAATCCCTGGCATGCATGGTCACTTCCTTTTCAAAACGTACAATGGTCATCTGAGTTCGAATGTCAACTATGAATTCCAAAGCCACCTTGCTTGTATATCTCTTAAGAGGAACAGGAAGTCTTTCTTCAATCTTCCCTGTTCTAGACCTATGTGATGCCCTGTATGAAAGATCATCTCCAAGGTATATCCTGCATGTTCACACTTTGCATAGCTTTTTGTTTGACATGAAGTTCAGGGAATTTGAGCTCAAAGTCTTGAGTATTGGCTTGCAGCATTTTAATCAGTGGTTAGATGTGAGATTGTCAGTTGTGTTGAGGTCAGAATAAATTCTAAATGGAAGGAAATGGTCTCTAGGAGCCCAGTTTCATATTTTAGAAGTTTGAGGCCATTTGGATTTATTATTTATCTTGGTATTCATGGCATGGAGTTTCTCTTGCCTTGTGAGGCACAAGGAACCAGGTCCACTGATAAACACGTAGTACATATATTCTTAGCCTTAAAATCAAATTATTTTAGTGTTGCACACCATCATTCATGCTGTTGTTTCTGTCTTGTTTTTGTACTTTAAATATCTTTGACTTTTTATTAAAAAAAAAGAGTTTGACTTTGACTGTTTATATAGTCAAACTTGTGGCACTTTTCTCTTTCCTTCTCCAGCACTGTAGTAGTAGCTGCTCTACAGCTCCAATATCTTCTAGCAGTCAGGAACGCTGAGTTGAGACCTTCTAAGTGGGTCAAACCCTTTGAAATTAAAAGGCAACGAAGACTGTTCCTAGGATCACAGTGCACTGAATTGTTTGTGGCGTTTCGGTCATAGCCACTTGGATTACTCCACAGACTTCACTACTCCATCTTGCTCACAGTTGAAAAAGCTATACGAGGAGCAAGTTATATGAAAAAAGTCAAAAGTCCAAAGTTTATTTAATAGGATATAATAACATAGTTAACCCATTGATATGAAAAGTATTAACGGTAAACATTTATTTATTTCAAATTGTGTGTCTTTAATATTTTCCAAAATAATTTAAAATTCTTAAAGTTAATACCCATATTCTAGAAGAAAGCTTCATCAGGAACGTGGTCAGCAAGCTCTGAATTCTTCTAATTTGCTACTTAATTGTTTCTTAAGATGCCATTTTTAAAATCAAAGCACATGCTCTATAGAATCATTCATTTTAAATAGATACATTTTAGTTTAATCATTTTGAGTATTATTAATAAATGTTCTCAGGGAAAATCACTGTAAATCATAATAGCAATGTTTCTAGCTACTATGAGCTTTTCATAGGTCTTGCTTCAGTATCTACAGGAGACATGTCTGAGCTGTACTCCTCTGTGTTCATGGAAGCTTACTCTTATAAAGTTGAGTTTGAAGCTTTATCTGGAAAATGAACCATTCGTAACTGATTTTCTAAGCATGCAGATTAAATATGGATTCATTGACAGGCTGTGCTTACAAAATGAGTTTTGGGGAACTGGGGATTTAGCTCAGTCATAGAGCGCTTGCCTAGCAAGCGCAAGGCCCTGGGTTTGGTCCTCAGCTCTGGAAAAAAAAAAAAAAGGCAAAAAGGCAAAAAAAAAAAAAAAAAAAAAAAGACAAAATGAGTTTTGGCTTCCTGTTCCAGCCTTGAAATTTTACCATAAATTTGTTGCCTTAACCCAGCAGAAGGGCATCCTCACAAGAAGGACACTCAAGAAGCTCAAAGTCTAAAATCAAAGCCTTGTGGTTTGGTGGCTTCTGGAAGCTGTTGGGGAGAAATTGTGTTAAGCCCATGGCTTCTTGACTTCTTGTTGATTCACACCAATCATAGTCCCAGTTGTCATGTGCACATTCCCTCTATGAGAGTCCTAGACACCCAAGCCTCACATCCTTTCTTTCATAAGGATACTAGTCACTGCATTTGAGGTCACCCTAATCCCATACAATCTCAAGTTTGCTTAGTTATAGCTACAAAGATAATATTTGTAAATAAGGTTATATTCACAGTAATATGACATAGGACTTACACATAACTTTAATATATAAAACTCAATATACTCTTAACCGTGTATTAAAAATAATTGAAGTACAAGTAAAATAACCTCTCTGCTATGAGATATACTTAAAAATTTTGGTCAATTATGTTGTAATAGATTGAAAATCTAAAGATAATTTTATAGATAATTTATAGACATCTTGTAATTTTATTCTTATAAATTATCTATCTATATTAGTATTAAAACCTAGATTACCAGCCAGGCAGTGGTGGCGCACGCCTTTAATCCCAGCACTTGGGAGGCAGAGCCAGGCGGATCTCTGTGAGTTCAAGGCCAGCTTGGTCTTCAGAGTGAGATCCAGGAGAGGCACCAAAACTACACAGAGAAACC